>JAANDH010000709.1:118049-256285 GCA_011799765.1 Nymphaea thermarum
CTTGTAGTTACATCTCTAACGAACGATCTAAGAGATTGAAATCCCAAGTTCGTATCAAAATGAGAGACATTTAATAGATTCATTTGATCACACATATTTGGTTGAATGTGTTTAACTTGTTGTTACATTCACATTCAATGATTTAGTGGATTGAAATCACAAGTTTGCATGAAAATGAATGAGATTCAACTTATTCATACGATCCGTTATTGTTAATCTAATATGTTTAACTTGTTGTTACATTCACATTGAAAGATTTTGTGGATTTAAATCACAAGTTTGTATGAAAATGAATGAGATTCAACTCATTCATATGATCCCTTTTAGTTAATCCAATATGTTTCACTTGTTATAATGTCCATAACAAATGATTTAATTGATCAAAATCTCTAGTTTATATGGACACAATTGAGACCAATGTATTTGTTTGATCCCTTGTATCTAATCCAATGAGTTTAACTTCTTATTACATCTATAGTGAATGATTTAAGGGATTGAAATCACAAGTTCCTATCAATACGTGTGGGATTTAAGTGATTCTCTTGATCACACGTATCAAATTGAATGTTCTTAACTTGTTGTTACATCTATATTGAATGTTTTAGTGTATTGAAATCACAACTTTAAAAGAAAATGAATGAGATTCAAGTGATTCATTGCTCACTTATATTTAATCTAATGTGTCTCACTTGTTATTACATCTATAATGAAATATTTCAATGTTTGAAATCACAAGTTTGTATGGAAATGAATGTGATTCATCTCATTCATATGATGCCTTTTAGTTAATCTAATATGTTTCACTTGTTATAATGTCCATAACGAATGATTTAAATGATCAAAATCTCTAGTTTACATGGGTAGAAAAGGAACCAACACATTTGTTTGATCCCTTATATCTAATCCAATGAGTTGAACTTGTAATGACATCCCTAACGAATGATCTAAGAGATTGAAATTACAAGTTCGTATAAAAACAAGAGGGATTTAATTGATTTATTTGATCACACATATTTAATTGAACGTGGTTAACTTGTTGTTATATTAACATTCAATGATTTAGTGGATTGAAATCACAGGTTTGTTTGAAAATGAATGAGATTCAACTTATTCATATGATCCGCTATTGTTAATCTAATATTTTTAACTTGTTATAATGTCTATAATGAATGATTTAAACGATTAAGATCACTAGTTTATGTAGATACAAATGAGACCAATGCATTCATTTGATCGCTTGAAACTAATCCAATGAGTTGAACATGTAGTTATATTTCTAACGAACGATCTAGGAGATTGAAATCCCAACTTCGTATCAATACGAGAGAGATTTAATTGATTCATTTGTTCACACATATTTAATAGAATGTGGTTAACTTGTTGTTATATTCACGTTCAATGATTTAGCGGATTGAAATCACAGGTTTGTATGAAAATGAATGAGATCATATGATCCCCTATAGTTAATCTAATATTCACTTGTTATAATATCTATAATGAATGATTTAAATGATTGAAATCACAAGTTTGTATGAAAATGAATGTGATTCATCTCATTCATATGATCCCTTTTAGATAATCTAATATGTTTCACTTGTTATAATGTCCATAACGAATGATTTAAATGAACAAAATCTCTAGTTTACATGGGTAGAAATGGGACCAACGCAATTGTTTGATCCCTTATATCTAATCAAATGAGTTGAACTTGTAGTTACATCCCTAACGAGTTATCTAAGAGATTGAAATTACAAGTTTGTATCAATGCGAGAGGGATTTAATAGATTCATCTGATCACACATAATGAATTGAATGTGGTTAACTTGTTGTTATATTCACATTCAATGATTTAGAGGATTGAAATCACAACTTGTATGAAAATGAATGAGATTCAACTTATTCATATGATCTATTATTGTAAATCTAATATGTTTAACTTGTTATAATGTCTGTAATGATTGATTTAATCGATTAAAATCACTAGTTTATGTAGATGCAAATGAGATCAATGCATTCATTTAATCCCTTGAAACTAATCCAATGAGTTGAACTTGTAGTTACATCTCTAATGAACGATCTAAGATATTAAAAAACCAAGTTTGAATCAATACGAGAGAGATTTAATTGATTCATTTGATCACACATATTTTGTTGAATGTGGTTAACTTCTTGTTACATTCACATTGAACGATATTGTAGATTTAAATTACGAGTTTGTATGAAAATGAATGAGATTCAACTCATTCATATAATCCCTTTTAGTTAATCTAATATTTTTCACTTGTTATAATGTCCATAACGAATGATTTAAATGATCAAAATCTCCAGTTTATATCGATACAAATGAGACCAACGCATTTGTTTGATCACTTGTATCTAATCTAATGAGTTAAACTTCTTATGACATTTACAGTGAATGATTTAAGAGATTGAAATCACAAGTTCCTATCAATACGAGTGGGATTTAAGTGATTCTCTTGATCACACATATCTAATTGAATGTTCATGTTGTAACATCTATATTGAATGATTTAGTGGATTGAAATCACAAGTTTCAAAGAAAATGAATGAGATTCAAGTGATGCATTGCTCACTTATATTTAATCTAATGTGTCTTACTTGTTATTACATCTATAATGAATGATTTAAATGATTGAAATCACAAGTTTGTATGAAAATGAATGTGATTCATCTCATTCATATGATCCCTTTTAGTTAATCTAAAATGTTTCACTTGTTATAATGTCCATAACGAATGATTTAAATGATCAAAATCTCTAGTTTACATGGGTAGAAATGGAACCAACGCATTTGTTTGACCCGTTATATCTAATCCAATGAGTTGAACTTGTAGTTACATCCTTAACGAATTATCTAAGAGATTCAAATTACAAGTTTGTGTGTTGAACTCCCATTGATGATCTCACCTAATTCCTCTTTCCATGGCCTTGGCTTCTTATAGTCATAGGGCAAAAGATGTTGCATGGAGCTGTCTAGAGGCAATCAATATTTATCATGATTATATAATGTTTATGCTCAAATTTTGATTTTTATGCTCAAATTTTAACTTTTGTAGTAATCAGTATTTATCATAATTGTATAATGAGTTTGCATCCTGATTCTAAGGAGAAATGCTTTGTAACTTTGGAACTAACTGTATACTGTTATTGATTGATGACAAATAATTGTTATTAACTGTAACTAACTGTTGAAGATTCAGCTACAACTCGTTTTTAAAGTCATAGTTAAAAACTAGGTTTTTGTCATCCAAACAAAAACTAGGTTTGAAAAGGAAAAAACTGGTTTTTGTGTTGGCATCCAAAGACAAACTCCAGGTTTTAAAACCTGGATTACAAAACCAGGTTTCCTCAAACACTTGACCAGGTTTTGAGGGCCTGTCATCCAAACAAGGCCTTATCCTTTTCTCAATTATAGACTGGTGATTTTAGAAAAAGTTTACTTTTAAAAGCAAACATGAAGAAGTCTTTAGTGAGAAGTGAACCACGACTGGTCTAGTTGGGACACATGTCTTGGCTCAGTTTGGAGGGTAAAATCATCCAAAGCTAGTTTGTTTATGGTAGGTATAAAAATGGTCATTTGTTACTACTGCTTACGGACAACTTAGGAATTCCCATCTTGTTTTAGCTCTTGGGGCCCACTTTCATCTTTAGAGCAACAAACCAAGTTGCATGCCAAAATTATTAGGCTCAGTATCGTAGTACCTCCTGCTTGATTTAATTCAGTCCTCCAAAACCTGCATAAAATTAGCCTCAATAGGGCCTGCACAACCTAGATCCATGAAACATGCCTAAATTAGCCTAGGTAGGTCCCACAAGGCCTAGATCTCTAAAACCTACCTAGATTAACCCATGTAGCCCCATAGAGCCCAGCTCCTTAACATACCTAATTTATTCCAAATAGATCTTAGAAAAGACAGTATCTTTAAACCTATTAAAAATAGCTTAAGTTTCAAAAACCCCAACTTTTTTGAAATTTGCCTACTATAGCTTCATTAGGACGCTCAAACCCTAATTTCTTGAAACTTGCAATAAATAGCCTTTGTGGGTCCCATAAATCGTAATTACCTAGAATTTGCCTCCAGCTAACCCGTTCTCCTAAAGACATGATTGATTTAAATTGAGTGAGTCCCTCTAAGCCTAAATTTCTTTAATAATGAAATCTAGCACACCTAGGCATATTGACATCCTAACACAATCAATAAAACTAATTTCACCAAGCTTTCTAAACCCCATTAATCGAGTTTGGTCAATTAGGTCCAAGAAACTTAACCAGTTTAGACCTGGTTAACCACTAAGTCTAAACCAATCAAGCCACTAAACCCATCCTATTTAACCTCATTTTTTAGAACTAAATATACCAAACATAAAACAAGCTTGTGAAGCTTCAATCTACCACACCTAGTCAAACTGAGCTTGGTGCCAATCAAACCAATTAAAACCAAAACCATTGAACCAGTTTTGACCTGGTCCAAGCCTAACTAAAGTCGGTAAGGATTCCCCTTTCTATTTTAGATTAGGCCTAGACCAAATTTTAAGTTAAGATCTAAGTTCTAGGCTCCAATTGAAATTACAAATTTAAGGCTTGATCTAACATCACTTGTTTCATCTGGATTCTCAATCGAAACCTTGATTCAATATTTACTTGTCCAATATGGAATCTTCATCCAATCTATAGTATAGTATCTGTTTGCATTTCTCTGGTTGCTACAGTCTCTAACTCATATTCTTCAAAATAAGAAGGAAACATCCGAAAAAATATAGGATGTCAAGACTGATACCATTCGGGAGCCAAAGGTTTAGACTCATGAGTCCTTTCCCGAAGAGGATGTGGTCATAAGGGAATGTGACACCACGATGAAAAGAATACATCTTAAGTGATGATTCTAAAGGATAGATATTAAATTAGCGGAAAATATTGACAAGGTTGATAAAGACGACATGAGGCAGTAAATCATCATATGAGATTTTTTGCACATCCACATTCACTTCCATCATGTGAAATAATTTAGCGAAATGGGGGTATAGGAACTAATTAAGATAACTTCGTGTCATGATAATCCAATGCCAAGTTGTGCTTATATACTTTAGCCAAATGGCTGAGTACTAGCATAGATTCTTCCTTAGGCAACTAAGGGTAAGATTTATCCACTTATTCTTGGACACTCATCGATATACCACAAGTTACCACTCATGGTACTAACAAGGGGGCTTTCTCACCCAATGTATGGTCCAGTTGTAAGGCTTAGGGTTGTGTTATCGTTTATCGGTAACATGACGACCGGGACAAATTGGTACGAAAAGTTTCTGAAATATGAGCAAACATGCAAAATTGGTTGTCTTTAATGCAGTGTTTCCTAAGATGATGATTAAAATAAGTAGAAGAGCGAGCATTGTTTTCAATCAAGCCTTAAATTGAGAAGGGTCGTATTTGATCCTAGATCTAGATGAACATGATTGATTCTCTTCAATTAGTCTTATATGCAAGAAAGCAAACACAATCACCAAGCAATATAATGAAATGTCCATAGAGTCAAGGCCAAAGAAAGAGACATGTTTTATCATTGGCAATATGAAAGATATTCAAGTTAGTGAAAATACATCAATGATAATCATAGCCAAAAGATGATGGGTCTCATCATGGTTGCCATCTGTTTGCATCTCCAAAAATATTTTGGTTTTTTTAGTGCTTTAGGAAAATGAGGTTTTATTTTGAAATGAGAGAGAAATCGACTCGCCCGTCAGTACGAGGATTGACCATTTCCGGTGTCTTTATTCGATGTAATCAATCCAAGGGGTATGTTTATTTTTGATGTATTTCATTTTTGCTTAAACATCTTTTCATCTAAATATCGTGTGGTGTTTGAGAAAATATTAAAGATTTGATGTTTCAAATTTTTTAAAAAGTTTTGAAGAATCTTTTGAGAATATAGAACACTTTGATTTGGGAAATCTTTACAAATATCATTTGAAAACCATTGAAGATTGTTTTTGAAGTGAATTTAGAGATTTATATATATGTATAGTGTCATTTGCATTTTTCTTTATTTAAATATCCACTTGCTGCCAATGACATTTTGTGACGAAACAGAAGGAACCATACTCCATGTTTCATTTTTCAAAAAAACATGACATTGTTCTTCCATTGCTTGTCTCCAATGTGGATCTTTCAATGCTTGAGAGAAACTGATGGGTTCACATTCTTTTGGGAAAGAAATGCATGAATGAATTAGAAGTATACAACATTTGGATATAGTGATTATACGAGAGTTAATTGATAGTATAGAAGGACTAGAAATTAAATCATGAGTTAGATCATATTCTATTATAGGGTTGGATGATGAAGATGAGGTTGTGATGGAGGGAGGATTTAGCAGGTTGAAGGAATGACTATAGGTATAGGTTTGTGAGAGCATTTGGATTATATAAAGGTTTTATTTGTTTTCTCTTTATAAGTGAATTGGTTCTCAACAAACACAACATTTCTACTAGTGGTCACCTGCAACTTGGAAGTGTTTAAAGATAAATAACCACTATGTTGAAATTATAATCAATGAAAGTGCATAACTTGCTTCAAAAATTCATCTTGTGAGCATTAAATGGTCGTAAATAATTTAAACACGCACATCAAAACATCTTTAAAATAACACAATGTTCTTCCTTCAAGTCAGAAGAAACGTTTCAAAATTCCCCTCCCCAATCGCTTTAGAAAATTTAATATACTGATTGATTTCCATCTTCATTCAAAAATTTCAAAACACATCAAACTTATGTTTAAAAACAAACATCTAAACAAACATCAACAAAACTAACAATATATTTAAATAACGCAACAATGACACTAGGGCAATACCCCATACATCAGCGATGGTTAAGCAATTTTCAAATATGTCTCAAAATTTTGTCAAAGGGTAAAACATAAATTTTGTCCATTTGACAAGTTTCACAAAATTTATTCATAGTTTTATCTAAAACAGACAACTGACATTTATCCAAAACAAGTTAAACTATCCTTAGGTTCAGATGACCCAAATGCATGTGCTAAGCATCCGCTAAGGCTCTTTCACCAATAAAAGCAACAATAGAGTCTTCATTTATTTCATCTTCCTTTTGTAGCCTAACACGGTAAAGTCTACAGTGTTCCTCTTGAAGGGTGGTTCAAGTCTTGCAACCCTTCACACAGCACCATTTATGGTGGAATTCAAACATAGCATCATTGTCTTTTGTAAATTTTTTAACAGAGAGAAGATCTCTTGAAATATCATGCACATAAAGAATTTTTTTTTTTGCGTGAAATTAGGACTTCTAGATGAATCATAAACGATAGAGTTACCAATGGAGTAAATACACAAACATGATCCATTGCCAAGTTTCACCTTATTAATGTCATGATATGAAGAACTAACCAACAAATTATTAAAATCATATGTGAGGTGATATGTAGCCGTAAAGTTGGGATACCACTAGTTGTCTTTGACTTGAGGCAATGATGATATGTTAAGAGCTTCTACTAGATTTGAGCTCTATGCCCTTGCTTAAGATATAGTTGGCAAGTAGTTTGACATTGTTGAGCAATAAGTTCAGAGCTTCTACAGGAATATCATGCTATAGAACTTCTTTGTGCTCCATACTCCATATTTATGATTCATTTGAGTTCTATTATTTTTTCTATTATTGTTTTCACTTTCATTTTTTTACATGTTATGTTGACCATACCTAGCTGTTTGAAGAGGAGATCCGTCTTCTTGCATTTGTTTTTCAAGTATGAGACCCTAGCACTTCGAGAGATATAAGATCGTTGGAAAGCCCCATAATTGGTCATGGGTTAGACCAAGCAGAATGTAGTTCACCAGGTCTTACTCACCGATTGATTTAAACGCATGAGCCAATTAATGGGTAACATTTTTTACTTGATAAATGATTTTGTTTCTTCTCCTTTTCAAATGTTGTTAAGTTTGGCTTTTAGTTGTTGTGCATGGGCATGAGACTTCACGACATATACACATTTGAGGGCTGTCCAAGCATATTTAGATGGGAATAGTCATATGACATGATTGTGTACAATATCTATTAGAGAAGAAAGGATCCAATTGAGAAGAAGTTGATATTTTTGTTGCCATTTAACATAAGCTAGTTGTACATAATTCTCTATGAGAAATTGTTTCGACAAGGCAACGAGCCACCAATGAAACTTGTTAGCGGGAGCAAGAAAAATGAAATAGTGAATGCACAGAATTTGCTCAGCCCTTCATTTATTTTTCAAGCTTTATTTATGATAGGGAAAAACAACAGATCATATACACAACGAATAATGACAAACAAAGAATCAAATAACATAAAGTTGTTAGTTGTTATCCATATACTCTTTGACAGAAGGTTATAACAATATTCTTTTCACTTCTACTTACTCATTTTCCAACGCTCTCCCTTAAGTTGGGAGTTTAATTTCTATGACCCCCAACTTTATGAGATTTCTTGAAATTCCTCTTTGTTTAACCACTTTGTGAAGACATCTGCGAGTTGAAGATCACTCATGACACATGCAGTCTCAATAATCTTTCTCTAAATTTTTTCTCTAATCATGTGACAATCCACTTTGATGTGTTTGGTCCTCTCATGAAGACTGGATTAAAGCTGATAAACAAAGTTGCCTTATTGTCACATCATCATTTACTTTGATGCCTAAATCTTCAAGAATATACTTCATCCACATGAGTTCATAGGTTGCCAAGGCCACAGTATAATACTTGGCTTATGCGCTTGATCAACTACATCCTATGTTTTACTCTTCCAAGACACTAGGTTATCCCCCACGAATTCACAGTAGCCTGTTGTTGATCATCTATCGTCTTAATCTCTTGCCCATGGCATCAACATATTCTGCCACCTGCAAAATGTTGATTTCTTTTCATAATTAGTCCTTTTTTTGGAGATCCTTTCAAATATTTCAACAAATGATAAGAAGCTTTAAGGTGTGGTTTTCTTAGGCACTACACAAATTGGCTAAGTTTTTTAACTGTATGGAGCAAATCAGGTCTGGTTACCATTAAGTTTTCCAATCAAGCATAAGTAACTTCTTGCATCTCTCATAATCACCCTTTATTGGTGGACAGGTTTGCAGTCATTTCCATTAGTGTCTCTATCACCTTAGCTTCTAACACATCTGTTTCTTTTGTTGACTTATAAATATATGTTTCTTTGAATTAGCCACTTCAATGCCCAAAAGAAATAGAGAATTTCTTGATCTTTGATTCAAAATTTAAGTTCAGAATTGTCTTTGTTTTCTCCATAATTTTTTTAGTATCACTGGTCCTTACAACGTCGTCCACATGTACAGCAACTATGGATGTTTTTCTACATGACAAGTGGACAAACAAGGATTTATCTATCTAGCTTTTTTTTAATCCAATTTCTATAAAATTTTGGCTCAGGTTGGCAGCGCGATTGCTTCAACCCATACAATGACTTCTTCAACATGCACATTGCATTGGGTATAGAGTGAGCATGCAAACGGGAGGGAGATCCATATAAATTTCTTCCTCTAATTTACCATGTAAAAATGTGTTCTTCACATCTAATTGGTACAAATACCAATTTTTATTAGTTGCTACAGATAGTAATATAAGTATTGTGCTCAATTTTGTCATAGGTACAAATAAGGCTCGGCATCGGGCCGGGTACCCGTTGGGTACCTGGTACCCAGCCCAACTTGGTCTAGAAAAAAGTGTATTGGGCTGGCCCGGTAACTTATCGGATGATTCGGATCAGCTTAGGTTGGCCTGATGAGGTCCGACAAGGCCCGATTCAACCCGATGTCTTTTTTAACTAGGCCGTGCTTGAGTTCGGGTTTTGGGTGCCAGAGACCGACTCATTATCGGGTCAGGTCGGTTTGATGGCCAGGCCTAGCACAAAGTTCTCATGGAAATCTATTCCTTCCAATTGTGAGAACCTTTAACCACGAGGTGTGATTTCAATGTTTACACTTCACCTACATTATTGTGCTTAAATTTGTATATGCACTTGCACCCGACAGTTCTCTTGTCTTCTACAAAAGATACGACCTCCCAAGTCTTGTTTTTCTCAAGAACCTTTAGTTCCTTTTCCATAGCTACATGCCACCCTGGTCTAGTGATGGCTTCAACATAGTGTTTTTGGTTTCCTTTTACAACATAGCTTTGAAAAAAAATGCTTGGTATCACTTTAAAAAACTTTCATTGTGGACATAGTCTGAGATGTGATACTTACTTGAACTCTTAGCAGAATATGTATGGAAGTCCCTTTGATCTTGCAATTGGTTGGGTAGGTAGTTCGAGTAGACCTGCGCAAGGTGGAGACAGATTGAACTTCATGGTCTTCACTAGTTGGTTCCAACTGCATGAATTGCTCAATGTTTTCTTCTCTTGGTTGCTGCTCACTATGCTAGTGACAATTTTATGTATCTCAGGCAGGCAATGGTTCATCCTCCCCTGACTTAAACAATTAGATTCTTTTGTGAGAAAATTAGGTTGATCCACACAATTTTAACATATCGAGAGGTGTAGAATTTGTGTGTGCATCAAACCATTTGTAGCCTTTTCTGATAGGAGAATGGCCCAGGACTCATTTAAGTTGCTCATCGTGCAATAATTGGATCGTTGGCATCCCTACTTAATTTATTCGCTGGTCGCCAAAAAGAGGAAATTTTTCCAGCCAGCTTGTTCCAAAGCTCCTCCGGATTGCAACCTGACATAACTACTGTTGCCACCATCACCACCACCAACTAAAGATTAGAACCTGCACTTCACCATAGCCACCAACTCAGCGCAATTTGAAATTGGTCTCCTAACTATGTCGTGCTTCGTCAACGGTTCAACTGCTGTGCACTTTTCCCCTAATAAAGAAAAGAGAGAGAGTATATATATATATATATATATATATTTGTTTGCAGTCCCATCCTGGCTCTATATTCATTTGCTGTTATCCTACATAGTATACATCCGTTATAAGGTATTATTGAACGCATATCCCAGAAAGATCTCAGTTCTCACGAATAATAAAAATAAAAAACAAAAAAAAATAACATGTAGTTTGTGACCCTTGACCCTTTCTTATAAAGGTGAGTTGTGGCGCCATCTTCATCCTTATATTGTGACACTTCACCATGCGCTGGACTGAACACATACATAGAAAGGCAGATTATTCTAATTACATGATATAAAGCATCATTGCATCTCTATCGAATTTGCTTTCTTAAATTAACGCATCTGAGAAATGGTTAGCTTGGCGCCCGACGAAAACTATTTGAGAAATGCCTTCAAGGTCGAGAATCTAATTAAAAGCTAGACTAGATCAACTCCCACCAACTGCTATATAGGTCAGGAAAATGCAAGGCAATAGAAGCTTGCTGTACTGGGAAAGATACTAATGGCCCACCCCTGTTGTAATCTTTATGGATAAGCATGTTGGAAATGGAAACACGAAAACCGCGGTGTTGACAACAAGGCACCGTGGGCGTCAGCGCATCCATCCCTATGCAGGTTCCAGCTTTGAGGACAAAATCATGACTACATTTTCATTTCCATTATGGTGATTCATTTTGTGCAATAGAAAAACTGGTAACGGAGATGCATTTTTTCTTTACTATATATATATATATATATAATTGAAAACGGAGATCTTTTTTTCATTTTGTATCAATAAAAACCATTGCAAATGATATATGTATGGCACACTTAATTACCCACGGTTTTTAATAATGAAACGTACATTTTATAAATGGTTTTTATGATATAAAAAATAATAATCTGGCTATGATTATTGTTGTCGTCCTTATTTTTTGTTTTGTATCAGTAAAAATCATCACAAAAGATGCATTTACAACAGCACTTTCTTGGCCATGATTTTTAACAATGGAATGCAGCTTTTGCTACGATTTTAATGACACAAAATTTAAAAAAAAAAAAAATCTGTCCACAAAAGAGTATGTATATATACATATAGGTTCAATACTGACTTGTAATAGATGTTGTCGGATGATTAAAATTAATGTTGGTAGATGGTTAAAATTACAAAGTTTGCCTCTAAAAAATAACTGCTGGATTGACATTAGCTACAGTTTATAATACAGTGATGCTTTATAAGGACTTTAGAGATGGTTTATAGACCATTTAATAATAATTTTTTATATTTTAACTATTTACAAACATCTGACATATGAAAGCATTGACTATACATATATATAAATTGGAATCAACCAGCTGCCTCTGTGGCGATGTCGTATCCTTTCTCAAATGGAATCGATGCTCCTATAAGCAAATACATGGCAGGTAAAGCAATGGTCATGTTTGGTATTACGTGGAACATAGCCAAGTTTACGTGATAATCAAGAGGATGAGTTATTGAGAAGGCCAACACAAGACAAGATGTGTAGAGCGAGGGGAAGCTGAGAGCCATGTGAGAGGGTGGCGGACCCACACAAATGGTCGCGCCATCTCATGATGCTGACGCGAGCTATCGGTCTGTTTTCATGGGGGCGGACGACAAGCACCCAAGTCACCAAACTAATTGGAAAAACCCAAGCGGCTCGGGTCCCGGCCAGTGGCGGACTCAAAAGAGTTTTTCACCTCTTCTAGAAGCGCTCCTCTTTGCCGTTCCGGAAAAGGCTGTTGTTTTTGTCATAATTTGAGGGCATGATTTCTTATACGGGATTTGCTCCCTTGTTAGGTTTGAAAAACTATTTGTACATTATTATTCATCTCTCCTTCCTTCTTCCTACTCTAGGATCTAGGATCTAGAGCAGCTACTTTGGAACGTGGCACATCCTTCAACTATAGTATTACATTACCATCATTTGCAGTTTAGTAACTTGGCCGCTTCAACTACTTGTTCATTTATTTATATACTGTTACATTCGAAAAGTATGGGAATTTTTGAATTAGTATTATTTTAATCCAATATTTCTAGCTCCTCACTACTTATAAGTATAGAAGTCTCTAGGGTGCAATCCTTTTTTATATGCTCATTCGCACATGAGAAAAGCAAGATGAAAAATTATCTTGTCTATGCAATTACTTAACTGGGAATTTATGCGGAAGAAGTTTTTCTTGTGCGTGTTCAGGACTTCCAAAGTGTGAACAAGTCACCGTGTGCCTCTTGACATGGAGATTCTATTTGAGATGTGATAGGCAGCTAGTTTTCTATCTTTGAATAGTACGACTGCCCTTTGATTCTTTTGTTCCTCAAGACTAAGGCTGTTGAAAGAGTCCAGTTAACTCGAGTTCAACTCGAACTCGCTCGATAAACTTGACTTGAAGAGTTCGAGTTAAGAAATGAACTTGACAACCCAAACAAGTCGAGCTCGAGTCAAGTGGGCTTGGCTCGGTTAAACTCTGTTAAGTTCAAGAAAGAAAATATATAAAATAAGTCTCATAAAATTATCAAAAAAAGGTATATTGTTCAAATGGATATATGATATGTGGGATGTTTCATGTTAAAATTTATATGCTGCCTTTTTCTTTAAAAAATGTTTTTTTTTAATGAAATGTTTGGCTCGGCTAAAGCCAATTTTAGGCTTGAGCTTAATCGAGCCAAGTTCAGAGTTTTCAGAACTCAAGTTGAGTCAGAGTTCAAGCTAATGAAATTGAACTCGAGTCAAGCTCCAGCCATGTTCAAGTTCTTGCTAATGAAATTGAACTCGAGTCAAGCTCCAGCCATGTTCAAGTTCTTTTCAAGACGAGTGAGCCGAGTTCAAGCTGGCTCAACTCAGTTTGAACTTAAACAGCCCTACTCGAGACGGTTTCGAATCCACGCTTTTAAATTACCCTAATTTTGTTGGTCAAGTACGTTGTTTTTTCAAACGCATGTAGCACATTTTACCATGGTTAAATCCCGTACATGGTTATAATCTCTCATTTCAAGCACGGTATTTTTGAATTATGGGTGGTCATAGACACTGTTACCAATTACCATCCCTGTAAGCCGCCAGATAACGAATCCCCCACAAGAAGCGTCTGGACAGTATGTGTAGAATTGGGTGGGGAAAAATGTCAACAAATGGGATTTGAATGAGATGTACTTTTCACTTTTTGTGATATGTGATTTATCGGATTTTTACATATTTTGAATATGAATGAAAAAAAAATCCAATATCATATCTGAGTGTGAATCTGATTTTTGAATTCACGATCAATATATATATATTTATATATGTATGAAGGCAACTTGTGTGTTAAGACATTTTATCTGGTGAAATACCCTAACAAATAACTTGTTTGCTTTTTTATAATAAAGATATTTAAATGCAGAAAAATATTTTGGCGCAACCCCAACATTATCTTTCATATTTCAGGGTAAACGGTTGGTTTTTCCACGTCCAAATGTATGCGTAACATTTTCCCTAAGATATGTCAACTGCTCGCTTTAACATTCTTCAAACTATAAAACTTAATGATCGGGTTGTTTTCAATTTTTTTGTCTATTGGCAAGTTGCTGTCAAGCATTAAACTGCTCTTAAGTTTAAACTATAAAATAATGAGCTTCTAACGTTGGACGGTTCATCACAATGGTGGAGCCGGAAAATAATTGAAGAGACACTAATAGTTTAAATGTGAAACATTAAACTACATACATATAAGTAAAAATTAAGAAGGATATCTATACTTGAATGAATGCCATACTTGGGGTTTGTTCATGACGAACTGGATGCAATGTAATGAAGACTCCAAACCCGATTCTTTACTAAGAAGAACCCAACCAAAGGCACGCACTTCATAATTAAATGCTCAATTTTATGGAAAATAACAGCAAAGCACTTGAATTTTCAAACATCCGCGCAACTGATCGCTTTTGTTGATCCAACCGATTAACGTTTCTTTTTATTTTGATGACAAATGAGCCAGGCCAGCGCACACTGTATGGATACCGAAACTGGTGGTCCAGACACAGACCTAAACCCCACCGCCCCGTCATTCAGATGGACGGTAACGTAGACATGGCACATGGGGCAAAGCATGCCCATGTCATCACGTGGCAGCGTGGCCACATGGTGGACTCCGGACAAGGGGCGTCTTCATCGTCCGTTACAAGAAGAAGAAAGGAAAAGCGTAGAAAGAGAGGAAACAGAAAAGAAATGCTTATCCAACCAACTAATAAACAAATGATCTCAAGTCATTTGAGTGCGATCAGTCTATGTCTATGTAATGGGTAAGCCACTTTCTTTCTATATATATGCTGGATTGTGTGCTTGAAAGTTTTTCTGTGGGCTGCTACTTTTCACCATTTCGATTAAAAAGAACCCATTTGAAAGTGAATCCGTGATACATCCATCAGCTAAAACATTGTATTATTGCCATTTTTAGTAGATGAATAATGTCCACAAAAATCAAAGTGGCAGGGTTCTTACAAGTCCCTCAACTTAACCACCTATGCTCCTTAAGGTAATCATATTCTCCACCTTAAAATCTTATGGTTAAATAAATCGGTAAGTAAAATCAATAATTTGATGATTGTGTTCAAGTAACAAGTTTCCAAACGTATGATCGTGATGTTATGAAAATGATAAACAAGATCATCAAAATTCAAGAGCTCAAAATGCATCAAATCCTATTATATTAAAAGATAATATTTTATTTCTTTCTTGAGGAAAGCATGATTTTTAATATACAACCTCACCACAAAAAGTTCAACGTGCGCCCGAGTCTCATATCGTCAACCTTACTTATTGTAAACAGAGAGGCACTGATATGCAAATAGTGCATACAATAACACCTTCATTCTAGCAGAGGGATTAGCCTCTCGCTCTCCCATTTTCACTTGTTTGCCTCGAATTGCAGCCTAAAATCATGATTTAATGTCTTTTCTATTTTATTGAACAAATGAATTTATTTAACAAATAATTTAATGTCCTGCTACAGGTCAGGTAGGTATATATACCCATACCGTCAACAAAGAAGAATTTGTAAAAGGTACATGACGAGCCGTGAAAGCCATACAAGCTATGATGGGAAAAACAAGATTTTCTATGTTTATAGTTGCTCTTGCTTTTTCAAGTTGCTCAACTATTCCCTAAATAAATCTTCTCAAATGTGAATAGTGCTCAAGGAGTCCCTACTTTCAATTATATAATAAATAAGTTAATTAAAGTAGATTATCTCACTAATAATTCAAAGCTTACAGGATTCTTTCCAATTTCCAATCATATCAACTCTTTTCTTAAATTAACTGCCTTCCTTGGTAGATCATGAATAAGTGGTTAGTATTTTATTTCACCCCAGTTGATGGCATTCTCTTTTGGAGCAGGCACTGAGGAACCAGAGGGCAATAGTCTATAAGGTTGCAGGATTAGTCATAGCACAAAGACTTAAATTTTCTTAAAACATCATCAAGAAGTTAAGTGATGCAACGCTAAATCGCCCACCTAAGAGCTTGGTGTTGCCTAATACTATAGTCACGTAAAACTTTCTCTCATTTTTTAAACAATGAGATTTTCTCGAGTATGATATGGCGAGCTTCAAAGAACACAAAAAAAATGTAGCAAAGTTTTAAAAAAATAGAAGAAAAAAATAAAATAAGAAAGTAATAGCACAAACATAAAATTAGAAAAAATAAAAAGAAGCTGCGTGGCATTAAAAAGCATGAAAAAATGAATTAAATGAAAAAATGATAAATATTAAAAAAACATGTTTTTTCGTGTTGGTGTCTTTTTTAAAAAAAACGGTGTTTTTTTTTAGTTTTAAAAGGCTGATTTATTTATGACACTTTTTCACTTTTTTTTTTTTTTTGGTGACTATGCGGCTAATACTAAAAATTATAAGGTGAACCGTTTGCAAAAACCCAAAAGCAAGTCCACCAAATAAAACCTCTCACTACCCCAAGGGGTGGTAGCGCACTGGGCGGCAAGGTGGTCCTGCTCCTCTAACGACCGTGTTCAAGTCCTTGGAGCGGCCACTGTCACGACCCAGTGCGCACTACCCCTGGCCCGTAAAAGGGCCCGACGCACCTCTGTGAAAACCCCGGGGGGCGGGCACAGAGGGGGGGCCGAAGGCCTCTCTTAGGGGCGGCGGCAATGAACCGCTCACCCCTAAATAAAAAAAAATAAAAATAAAACCTCTCACCACCACTTACGCAAATGTTCACCATAATCCACGATTGCAACTTGAGACGTGATAGCGAGAGGCGTATGTGCATTGATCGTGCATGCTGCCCAACCACAACATGAAGAGAAGAGGTAGACATGGATGTTAATAAACCCCTTGCACTAGCTCTCGAAGAGAGAGGAAAATAACATTAACATAAGTCCAACAAAAAGTTGAACATGAAAAAGAGATTATATATAAAAGTCAGCTTTTAATCCTTTTAAAAAGTTAAAGATACTACCATTTCCCCATAAATTACAGGAAATTAATCAAACATCATACAAAACCGAGAATGTCATGCGTTGTAAAGAAGTTGGTCTTTTTTTGGACTTTAACAATGTCTTTATAATAAGCAAACATTAATGGCTCCCATAGCATCTTGGTAATAGAAAGTTCAACATTTTTTATAAAAACAATTTGATCAAAACATGTTTTATATCGAAATATATAGTTTCTACAAATACATTAGGATGTTTACATTTTATTTAAAATAATGTTTTTAGCAAAAAATTAAAGGTTCTGGTTTTGTCCCTAACCTAACAGCCTTTCTCTTTATATATATATATATATATATATATATATATATATATATATATATATATATATATAGAGAGAGAGAGAGAGAGAGAGAGAGAGATATATATATATATATATATATATATATATATATATATATATATATATATATATATATATATCAAACTAGTCGAATTCAAGTTCAAATGTATGTTCAAAATATTAAACAAGTCAAATTTGAGTTGCAAGAACTCGACTCAGCTCAACTATATAATGAATGTTGTTTTATAATTATTGAGAAGATAATTAAACCAGTAGCAACTAAAAGAGTTAAAAAAGTTAGCCAGTTAAAAAAAATAAAACATGCTTAACATAAATGAGTTGAGTTTGAGTTCAACTTTGTATCGTCGAGTAATGCTTGAGCTTGCTCTATTGTGTTTGACTTGAGTTCGAGTCCATTTTTTTTTTTTATGTTTACTAAAAAAATGCCCTTTCCAACACTCTATTATTGAAAAGTTTAGTCCCTTGTTAAAGATTCTCAAAGACCGTTGATAGTTTATAATGAGGATATGTAAGTGATTAATTATAACGGTTCTTAACGTTTTTGGGACATGAACCAAAGCTGCTAGGGTCCAAGTTGGGATCATTAACTAAATAACTCAAGTTTAATATCGAAGTGAGTAAGGTAATTACAGTTGCTAAGAGGGACAAAATGATTGGTTATCTTAGCCCATAGCGTTTCCAGGAAACGGACTAAAATGGAATGTTGGAATCCGCCAGACCCCAAGCTCGCTGTGAGAATGACTTGAGGTTCCATAATTGGTACTAGAATCAGATTCAACATTCCTCCTCAGGGAGGAACATACATGAGCAGTTGTGTTTCAGCCCTCAGTTCAAGTGTTGAACTTGGTTTTGTACGGACTGTAATAATCTAACCCATTCCCACATGAGTTTAGCCCTAATTTGAGTGTTAAACTCGGCTCTAAACCAAAAGTAACAATCGGGCATGCCCCTAGCTTATTAATTCATGCCCCAAAAGGGCTAAAAACCCAAACAAAGAACTGTTTAGCTAACCCCCTTAATAACTATCGAAGATTTAAAAAAAAAAAAATCTTCCAACACCAGATTTACACTCTAATATAATGGGCTTTTAGAGTGTGCAAATTCCAAAAATTAAAAATTGAATGCGCCAATTAAATTTTACGAGCTAATAAATTCAAGTCCACTAAATATAAACTCATTTTATACCATCCAATCTACGCCAAAAGATTCATATCGCTTTTTTAGCCCTCAAAGTTTTGGATTATTCCGACACATTTGATCGTTAAATTCGTCATAAACAGCAGGACTCGCCGCCGTTCAGGTGATCGGAAAAGCTAAACGACATCTTAAAATTATTGGACGTGATAGGAAGATTGAAACGGGAAAGACCATCTTCAACAAGCGTCACAAAGAGGCCTTGAATTGCAATAATTGTGGAAGTGAAAACATAGAATACATAACCAACCACAAGCAACGTACACTCTGTCAAATCACCTTCGGTGGGCAACGCAAACTTCGTGGTCTTCTTAAGAAGTCAACGGACGGTGGAGATGCGAGATTAATTTTATAATCCGAATTTACAGATAACAAAGTCGGTTGTCCTTGACCGAGCTTGATAACGCGGTCGTCAATCAATACTTTCTCCAGGGGCATTTTTGGTTAAAAGGCAAACCCAATCTCCCGGCGATCATTTAGGTGAGGGGCATTTCAGTCATTTTCTATGATGTCAAGGTTCCCGTACGACGCCACCCACCGTGCGAGACCGTACGCGCTCCACAGGACAGGACGCCGGTTTTTCCTTTTACAAATTCTCGTTTGGAGGACAACGAGAATAAAGTTCCCTTGGATAGGGAGGAAATTACGCTGGTGCCATTGTAGGCTCTCTCCACGACGATCCATACGGAAACCGGTTGCTGCCTGTTTATTCTGAGTGACGAAATTATTAGGGATATTGTAAAAAGATTCAGCAAATAACTGAAATGACAATTTCGAACTCAATTTGGAGGTCAGATTAATTGGGTTAAAAGTAATTAAGTGTGGCCGTCTCCACCAGCTTTTCAAATTTGGCAAACTTAGATGCTGAACTACCGCGGGAGCTAAATTTAAGCTATAGGCCAAAACAAAAGTTAGGTCATTTCCCCTCTTATGGGCATGAGAGTCTAAGACCCAAATACCTCTTTCAATAAAAAACCGCATTCTTTTCTCTGTTAAGTTGACCGACTCAAAAACTATTTTTCTATCTTACTTGGGTGACGGAAACCAGGTCCGGATATGCTCCAAGTTGGAGGCAGTGCAATTTCAGATGCAGCCTTGTTGGCGTTGAAAACTTAAAACAAGTTTACATAAACCAACCCCAGATCCAGATCCAAATCCAAATCCAAAGCCAAGAATTTTTTTTGTGAATCTCTGCTATATTCTAATAAATAGTTTCAAGATACAGCATAAGAAGTTAAGAACCATTATTGGTCTTCCATTTTATGGTTACATACATTCGGTCTAATATGCGTGGGGCTCACACCAGTCCATGAAAATTGCTTTATTTACACATTAAGACCTTAGTCAATTTTCTTTTATTAGAGTCTCTCAGAAAAAAAAAAAAAAACTGCTCCTGCTAAGATGGGCTGCTCTGCCACAAGATTTACAAATAAATTGACCAAACAAATGGAACAGAACAAAGAAAGGGCGTGGGGTCGGACTACCATTGTGATTGGCATCACCATTTTAGTGACGCAATCTATCACCTCCTCCCTTCTCCTTCGGGTTTCTTTATTTATTTTCCAACATTAAAATAAGAGAATTTAGCGTCAATGCCTACGAAGTAAATATGGATTGCAAAAGCCAGTTTTTGTCTCTTTTTTAACGCACTTTTTTTTAGCGGTCTTTAATTTATCGCTGAATATATCCCTGAGAAAAGAATTTGTATCCGCAATTTTCTACTTGTTTCCATTTCCTCTAAAATGACTGAATGAGGAAAATGGTGGTCTGCCCTTCTACTGATGGACGCATTGATTCAAATCCAGGAGAAGAGCGGCACATCCCACGTGTCGTGTCCCCACAAAAACTCCATCAGATGTTTTGGCGTGTTGGAGAAATAACATATAAACGGTTACACGAGACATTCATTAAAAGCACAGAGCTCATTTTCATGAGATGGGAAAACTTGTTTTTCTTTCCTTCTTTCTTCTTTTGTTTTTCTTTTGCTAATACTGCACTTACTTTCCATTAACTCAGTTTTGCACTTAAGTTAATCGTCGCACTCTTTGTTTTTTCTGTTTTTGGTTTTTGTTTGCGTTTGATGGTAGATTTCAATAAATACAAACACACCCACATGGGAAGATATGCAAACATATTTTCTGAAACTGTGCTTTCTTTTTCTCCACAACTGCGTGTGTTTGGTTTGCTTTTTTCTCAACCCAATACAAAAGTCCTACACTATTTACATTTTTTTAATATGTCAAAATTCTGTTATTTTTTTACATTTTTTAATACACAATACATGCTAAAATTTCAGCTTCACCGCTTCAATTTAACGTTCGGTCAATGAAAACGAAAAGAAAGAATAAAAGATCAGGAACACGTAGCAGGACGTTGATTTTCCAACAGGGATGGATGGCATTTCCGTAAGGAGTTTACGAAGTAGTGGCGAAAAGCAAGATGGAGGGGAGCAGGAAAACGTACATCAGTGCGGCGTCCCTCGTTGAAAAAGGTTTGGCCTTTGCTCACGCTTTTTCCCACCTCTGTTTATGTCCAAGTAAAAAAAGGGAAGACAAACAAATGAACATGAAAATTCGTACTTTTTGCTCCGATCTGTAGTCTGCAGTCGTTCATTGCCATGGTGAGGGGAAAAATCTAATCCTCTCCTCCTCCTCCTCCTTCTTCTTCTTCTTCTTCTTCTTCTTCTTCTTCTTCTTCGTCAAAATAGGTTATGAGGATGAAAAAGAGGGCAGTCTGGGGCGTTATTCTCTGGTTAGTTATTTCTTTGACTCCTGCACTCTGTGGAGACATCGTTCATGATGATGATGATGCCCCCAAGAAGCCCGGCTGTGATAACAAGTTTGTTCTGGTTGGTCTCTCTCTCTCTTTCTCACTCCCTCTCTCATTTTATCTCTCCGGGATTTCATGAAATGGAGGTTTTCCTGTTCTTCCTACTCTTTTTGACATTGTTTCTAGGATCAGCGAAGCCGAAAATTTAGAAAATTTAGTGGTAATTCTGATTTTATTTGGTTCCTTAACGACCGTCTGTCCTCTTTCTCTCTCTCTCTCTCTCTCTCCTTCTCGCCCTGGAATTCATAGAGTGCGCCTCTTTTTTATTCTTCATATGGTTGTTGCTGTTATCAGGTATATTTTGTTGGAGATCTATCAGAAGGGAAAATGTAGGGGATTTGATAGTGCTTTTACTTCTGGCTCTATTTGCTTCCTATTTTTGCGTTCCATAAGAGACTTGCTTTTTTATCCATTTTAAGATAGATTTTGGTAGAGGCGGCCATGTTATGACATGTCTGGCTGGGATTTGTTGGTTCGCTCACTGGAAAATTGTGATTTTTCTTCTATTTGGGAAAGCTGTGTGCAGTCACGTTGGTTTGGTCCATTCAGCTCTTTTCTGTACTCCGATTCTGTAATTTTTTGGTATATCAGTAGATCAAGACTTTCCTTTTCCTACGCTTAGGCTTTTGGTATATATTTCTTTCTTAAATTTGTCTACTTTGTCTTATATTTTCTTTGGCCTTACGGTGCTACGTGCTTTTCTTGCAAAAAGGAGGTAGCCTGCTTGGCTTAGAGTGAAAAAATTATTTTCACTGTGCAAAAGCGCCTTCCTTCTTCTCGTAGAGGAGAAAAAAATTATTTGAAATGGAAAAAAATTGTAGCGGATACTGAATGTGTTGGTGACACCCTCACTATGGTTCAGGTTCCGCGCCTATTCGGGATCTTTCCCTTCTATAATCGTTTTTTTTGAGTAATTATACTTTCAGTTGGCAAATATCCACAAACCAATATATTTTTGTTAGTTGTAGCCTTGCAGGGACTAACAGAGTAGCCTGTACGGCTATGGCCCTGGTGATGTGGTGACGGGATGTATCTCTTCAAATCCCGAGTAGACTTTATAACAAATCCCGGGTAAATTTTATAAAATATATTTATCCTTTACATATTACAGTTCTAGTAATACTTGTTCGACCTGATGGCTGAACAATCAGACGTCTCTGTGCACTTTCATCGGGTATACTTTGTTTACAAACTTATTTTATATCTTGAGCTACATACTTAGTACTCAGCACATCTAAAGAGTAGAAATCAGAAATTTATTAGAAAATACAAAAGAAAAAGATACACAAAACCGGTGTTTCTTAATTTGTAAAGACACTTTACTTTGTCTTTGGGATGTTCTTGGTAGTATGACATAGTCCAAGGGCCTCATGTTGACAGCACTTGTGTTGATGATTGACATGATTTCGGTAAGTCTTTTAAGACAGTCAACTTTCTGTGATGGTAATTTCGTCTTTGCTTCTCTAAAATTGGATATACTATGATGGTATGCTAGTGTTCCTTCTTAGTTTAGTTGTCATTTACATGGGTTGCTCATATTTTTAATCTTCTGCAATTCGGGGTTCTCAAGTAGTATATATGGCATGTACAGTAGTTTTAGGAGTTAGGAAATGATCATAGTTATCTTTCACGCCTTCTTATTTTATCCTGGATGTGGTGAAAAAGAAAAAAAGTACGCTATTAGATATGTACAACATATGCGTGCTTTGTGTTTTATGAATAATCAATAAACCGTCAATCTCATGCTTCTGCTTGGTTTATGTTGTCCCTTCTACTTCAATTTCCTTTTGTGTCATGGGACGATTTCTTCCATATGAATCTACAGACTATTTTGTTCATACTTTGAGAGAGCTGATAGTTAAATATCTTATATTGTGCTTTAATTTTCCACCTCTTGAAAGTATCTTAAATTGGATTCTATAAAAACTTTTTAAATGCAAAGCAGAAATTCTGTCAAGTTGTGAAGCTTGTCCCTTAAAAACTTGTTCGCTGAGTCACACATCTAAGAATGTGATGGTTTAGCAACTCAGTGCAGTTTTTGATTGCATCGGTGTGGCTTGTCCTTGTGCTTCTACATATATTTGACAATGGAAGCGCACAGTTCTAATTGTTACATGCTATGGAAACATGTAAATGATCTCGCTGAGTTAGTTATGAATCTTATGGTGCTTAGTTTCATGTTTTTTCTGTGTTGTTTCACTTAGTTATTCATACATCTATTTCATGTGGTTTATCAGGTGAAAATTCAGACATGGGTGGATGATGAAAATGAAAATGAGTTTGTTGGTGTTGGAGCAAGATTTGGTGTCACCCTTGAAGCAAAAGAAAAACATGCAAACCGAATACATCTTTCTTTACTTGATCCTTCCGATGGTTGTGCCGCACCTGCAAACAAGGTCCTTGACATTTCTTGCCTTAATCCATTTGCTTTCTTATGTTTTCACCTAGATTTATACCTTTTTCACCATGTGGATCTAAATAAGTGGATAGGCACTGGCACATCTATTTACAGGTTACAGGTGATGTGGTCTTGGTTGATCGAGGTAATTGCACTTTCACAGCTAAAGCAAACATTGCAGAGGATGCTGGTGCAATAGCACTTCTTGTTACCAATAATCGTGAAGGTACCTTCCTTCACAGTATCATTTAGTTCATAGTTTCTATCTTGAAGGAAAAAACTAGTGCTTACCCGATCAGCAATTTAATTGACAAACCATTGCTTTATATTTTTTATTGTATAACAAAGTCAAGTTTGTTCCTTATAGATGACCATCATTGTTTTCCTTTCAATCGACCAAGTTCCCAGCACTTGATGAATATGGTTCAAATATTTTATTTTTAAGAGTGAAAAAACATCAGTATGGAGGGTTTCAAAAAGATTTAATAATGACTTGAGTTGTCACCCTTCCACGATACCCTTTGGAGATTCTCTTTAACATTATGGGACGTTTGGAGATTCTCTTTTACATTATGGGACGTTATTGGTCTTTTGATGCATGTTGGAGTGAAATGCATGTGCATGGTGCATATTTGGGCAATACTGAGGGTTTCTAATTAATTCTACCTAAAGATATAGTTGGTTTGGAACTTTTTACCATGAACTTGGATAAATCAGGTGACAACTATGTTCTCAAATTAAACAACTGTTGGTGTTTTGTGGAATGAAATCAAATATGTAGGCTTGCTTTTGCAAGTAATGAACTTAAGTGTTAATTTTCATGTGATGGAAAATGTTTCAACTGTGAATAGAAATTATACCAAGCATGTCTGACATAAGTGTAGGCTGGTCCATAATACTTCAGCCTTTTAATCTTTCCTTCGTCTATTTTATTGTCTTTTTTCCCTTATTCTTTTTTCTATTCTATTTGTTAATTACATTGAGGGGGCTAATTTTCACTGGCCTTAGATTAATTAGTTTTAAAAACAAAACTTTGGCCTTATGCTCTTCGTATTCTGTTTCTTTTTCTCGCATTATTGGTCTTCAGAATTAATCAAGCATCATTTCACCACTTCAGTGAATTGTGTGGTTGTAAGTGAAACATTATTTCTGCTAAGCTTTAGTTCTTTTTCCTTTTTCTCAGGCCTAGAATATCTTTCCAAAATTTGCTACTTGTTATACATCAATTTAGATCATTGAGTCAGTACCTTTCATAGCTTCGGTTTGATATAGTTGTACCTGACTTCAGCTGTTTATGCCAGAACTGTTCAAGATGGTCTGTGAGAGGAATGAAACAAATCTAGATATAAAGATACCTGCTGTCATGCTGCCAGAAAGTGCAGGGAAGAGTTTAGAACAGAGTATTAGAAGTGGCAAAACTGGTATTTCCTATCTTCTCAAAGAAGGATTTCAGGTGGCATTACTGATATTGGAAGTTGTTCTCTGATGGTTTTAACTCGTTTATGTGCTATAATTTATTGTTATTTCTTTTTATAGGTATTGTATGATATGATGTATTATCTTGGATCTTTGCTTAGTTAGCTTCTTTCACTGTTGTTAAAGCAGAAAAGCTTATCAATCTCGCTTGCATTTTAAGAGGCATAATTAGCTTTTTAATATAGTCAGAGTGGTTACCCTGGGGAATTTCTGTTTAAGCTTGTGGTAGTTTAACTTGACTAAACAGAACAGCACAGCCGGATAGTAAAGTGGGCCTGCACAATCTATGGGTTGAGCCGAGTGTGGCAAAGGTTAACACCCAGCTTGCAGTTTAGAAATAGAGGAAAAAATTGACTATCTTGCATTCATTTTGTTTAAGCATGAAGAACCAGCTTTTTAATGTGATTGAAGTTGTGATACGGGGAATTTCTGTTTAAGCCTGTTGATAGGTACATTTTGTCTGCTTAAACAGAATGATGACACATTCAGATGATTTTCATGGAGGGTAACACCTTTGGTACTTAAAAAAAGAAAAAAGCAAAAAAAGGTGAACTTGTCTTTCTTAAAATTTTTTTGTATTATCAGCATACAATAGTTTGGTCATACTAATCATGAGAGCACTTTGTAATAATTTGTTATGTAGGCGTCACACCACTGCTTTGTTTTTCTTTTGATGGCTGTGGCAAACCTTTTGGTGTGTTTCTGTTGTTGAGTGTTATCATTGATCTAAGTCTGGTGGATTCAGTGAAACAGTTACTGCACTTGAGTCGAAGCGATTCTGGTGTAGGTGGGGCAATCGACAATTTGAATTTTTTTTTTCTATTGAATCATTGGATGGGATCAATATCTTGTTAATAGTTAATTTTGTCATTTGTGGTCAATATATATATATATATATATATATATATATATATATATATATATATATATTATCATATCTCATTGCCTTTGTGGACTTTTGCTTCTTTATCACTACATCACTGGAAAAAGAGAGTCTAACCTAGTTTAGGGATTGGCAAAGTCGGTGGATCAGGATCAAAGATCACTGCCTTCTGGTGCCGAGACCACTTGGATTGCTTATCAAGAGAAAAGGAAATCACTCCTTCTAGAGAGGTGATCAGCAATGCAGACTTCCTTGGTAGATCCTTGGTAAAGTGACTAAAGTCATTGCAGACCACCAACAAGGCATTCACAACTTGGAAGGATGTGTTGGCGAACTCTTAAAGCGAAGCAAGCTTTGCGAGTTCTTTGTGCAATCACTCACAAAGCTCACATACTTTGTGAGCACTTGCTTTTCGATGACATGATATATATGCATATATATATGTATGCATGTGTGTGTGCATGGGTGTATATATATATATATATATATATATATATATATATATATTATCTGCACACTATATCAGTTTGACATAGTTGTTGATCTTATGGATGCTAGACATAGTCAAAGGTGAATAAACTTTTGATTTCGTAATATTTGTTTGATACTTTCTTCACTAATAATTCCTATGTTTCAGTATTCTGTTGTTACAAAAACTTCTTCTTCTCCACATATATTGACTAACTGGGGATATATGCTCCAGAATCCTGTTCTATATAAATCTTTTGGATTTAATAATGTAAGTTGGTGATTATTGTAGATCTCTAAATTTCTATTTATGTCTATTAGTTCTTCCAAAGTTCTTGAATTTTGACTTAGATTTCTAACCATCCTACTTAAGAAATGATCATCTATTTGCCTTACCCTATGTCACATGTACCGGTTCGGGTACAGGTATGGGGAAGCGGGTATGGGTATGGCGATTTTACCAAATTTTGGTATGGCGGTATAGTGAAAAATTATATATAATTATATATTTTTATTTTTTCATTGCAAAAATAAAAACAAAATTAATAGACAACGTTTAATAGTTCCATTCATAGTTCCTACATATAATCTCACTAAAAAACATAAATAGATGGACATCATCATCATAGTTCTTCCTCCTCTTCCATGTCCACCTCCACAATGTCCATGGATACTAGCGCAGGTAAGACAGATTTTAAAGAAACGAACATGTTAGAATGGCAGATTATGAAGAATGGCAGCAGCAGCAGATTTGAAGAACCGGTGCAGGTAAGACTGATTTTTGAAGATCGACTCTAAGGCAGATTTTGAAAACACGGCAGAACTAGGAAACATCGACCATAAATCTAATACCAAATGAAATGCAACAAAAAAAGGAAAAACTACATGCAAAAAACAAGCATTAGATGAAAAAGAAGGTAAAAAGAGCATAAGGGGGAAAAATTGCAGAAACCCTAAAATTGCAGAAACCCTAAAGATTGCCACCGGCAATGCTAAAGATTGCCACCAGCGACACTGAATACATCTGGCTGCCAAAGATCTCCACTGCCGACCATGGCTTGTTGTACCTGCACCGGTACCACCTTGAAGAGGAAACAACAGAAGAGGAAACGTCGGGTAAGTTAAAAGAATTTTAATACAGTTTGGATTGATTCCGACCTGGAACCGATCCAAACCGTACCACCATGTATGACCGTACCCGTTTTCGCGTACCAGCATACCGATACGGGTACGTGGGTCCCCCCCCACATACCACTGTGACATAGGTCTTATCTCATTGCCACTACTCAAGGTTCTACTTGAACCGATAAAGAACCTTCTAGTATTCATCCTTCCTGGCAAATTTCTTACTTTTAGTGTTTTTCTTTATTTCTCCATTTTCTATTTTAAGGGTACTTAGCTTTTGTGTTAATTCACCTATAACGTCTACCTTTTGGGGTGCTGAATGTTTACCTAATGCTTGTTCTAATAAGGTAAGTTTTTTACCTATTTTGGTTATATCATTATGCTAATCATGTTTAATTGCCTAATTGTTATTTTATTAGAGGTACTTGCAGGTTCATACATGCTAAGTCCTTCTGCATCTCTATAATAGTTTTTATTTTCTTCTAAAGCCTCTATATAAATTGTTTCTTTGTCATGCATCGTAGAACTATAGTCTTAATTTTTTGTACATATCCCTAAAAAAGGAAATTGACCAGCATAAAATGAAGTAAGACAAAAAGACAATACGGTTGAAGGAAGGCTTACAATGCTTCAGCTCGAGAGCAGAAAGAAAGGCTTGCTTGACAATTGAGATGAAATGCCTAAACCTTATAAAAGTGATGTCGAAACTAGTATTGGACTAAGGCTTTTATAGCGTTTGGACTCCAAACTAGTTTACAATTTAGAAAAGGAATATGATTCATTTCCGACATGATAAAAGGAAAAGGTTGTTATGATTACAAAAGACAGAAGAAAATTGATTTCTTGAAAAAGCAAAAGTAAAATTATTACAAGGCGACAAATGTAAGGAAATCCGAGGTTGGACAGATGCCGTATGCTGGATTGAAGATGCAGTTATATAGGTCCTGTCAAGCCTTTGCCTCCATTATCTACAATGTTGCTACAGTAGTGAGTGCCGGTTAATAGCATAGTCCTGAAAGAAAAGAAGAATGAACAAGTAAATATACAAGATCTACTGAAAACAATGGCGAAAAGCTTCGTTCTTAAGAAACCTGGCCTAGGATTTTGCTTGACCAGATATCAAGAAGAACATCATGGATTGAATTCTTTTTGTGAGTGTGAAAAAGGACTCTCCATAATACATGCCAGTTTAAATTAAAAAAAAGTGGAAAAGTCAAGAAATTCAAGGTATAAGCCTTTCTCCCCAAACACTAATGGGCCAAGGATTCCTAAAAAGGTTCATAGTGACAAAAGAGAACTAGGTCAGTAAGCTAGCATTTAACTAGAGGCTAGCCCATATAGTTAGAGAACTATTTGAACAAAGATAGATAGAAGCCCAAGGATTTGTTAACTTAGAAAGAGGAGCAATCCCTCCCTCTTATGCATTTCCATGTGAAGCCAAGCAGGAGATACTAATAAAGATTTTTGATAGAGCCATCCCAGTACAAACAAAAATCTTTGAAGAGATTCTTGAAGGAGCTTTCACAAAAACAGATATACATGTAGAACTGAGGAGATGAAGATCTTTCGCAAATGAACAAAGGGCATGTTGGAACCGCTCTTTTCTCTTGTGTCAGAAGACAGAAACACAAGAATTTTCCTAACAGGTAGAGCCAAGGTATGCGACTAGTATCTGCATACCATCCCAAGGAAATATACAGATAAATTTAGGGCTCTGTGAGCATTTTTACCAAGTCTCAGCCCATTGGAATGCAATACAGTTTGGAGACACGTAGAGCAACAAAACAATCCTTAGTGTTTGCATAGGAATGGAGGGCAAAAACTATGATAAATAATATGATTTTGATTCAGTTGGAGAAGCAAATATCAACAACGTGATGGAGTAACCAGTAAAGCCAAGGGTGAAGCTACTGAGTCCCTAAATCTGTAGCCTAACGTTTGTCAATTCTTGAAAAAATTGACCATTGCAAGTTCCGGTGAAACTTCCCATGGGTAAAGTACCCTCTTATCTAAAAATTGAGTAACATCCGTTTGAGAAGGAGCATGATAAACTTTTCCTTGGTAAGATCCGCAAAAAAAAAATATGGATTTACATTGTAGATTATTGTATCGAAATCTACCTTGTAAAAACTCTTCAGGTAAAATATGTGTTCTACGTTTGTAAATTTCTTGGTACAAAAATTTACCCTATGAAAACCCCACAAGATAAAACATGGGTTATATCCTAAGGCGCGACTCGTTTGAAGAGCCTCTAGAAGTCTGTTGTATGTTCCTAACAAATTTTGTAAAAGTAAAGCAACATGTGTCAAAGGAAGCAATAAAAAAAGATGAAGGAATCTACTTTTGAAAAGCGAAAGGATGCATTAACCTGCACGCACTACTGTAGCAACACTATAGCACTACTGTAGCATTACTGTAGATAATGAAGGCAAAAGGTTGACATGGCCTATACGACTGCTTTTTTAGACCAGCACGCGATCCTTGTCCAACCTTGGATTTCATTGCATTTGTCGCATTGTAATAATTTTACTTTTGCTTTTTCAGGGAATTGATTCTCTTTTGTCTTTTGTAATTATAACAACTTTTTTTTTTATCATGTCGCAAAGGAATCATATTCTTTTTTTAAATTGTAAACTAGTTTGGATTCTGAAGGCTATAAAAACCTTAGTCCAACACTAGTTTTAGACATCAGTTTTATAAGGTTTGGGCATTTCACCTTAGTTGCCAAGCAAGCCTTTTTTTCCACTCTCTCTCCCTTTCTTTCTCAAGCAGAAGCATTGTAAGCGAATCGGCGCTTTTTTCCGGACCCTTTTTCCGTAGTTGTCATAAGAATATTTAATAGCTGGTCACCTACTTGCCTTATTTCTAGAAGGAAGTTAAGATTAATATCTTGTATTCTTTTCCTCGATTGTTCCAAATATCATGTTTTGTTGTATAATCCATTGTCACAAATATCACGTTTTGGTTGAAAAAAAGTGGTAAATATGTTAAATATTACTCAGCCATATAAAATGTCCATAAAACACGTCTTTTTGAAAAGACGCCAGAAAATAAAAAACGCGAAAAGGATGCATTTTTTTCCTCGTCTTTTTTGCTATTTTTTACTGGATGTTATGATTTTTGTTAACCTCTTCAGCCAAACTGTGAGTTTCTATCTTTTAAATGTATTAAATAAGAGAGAGATGGTTAACCAGAAAATTAAGCATAATAAAGAAGAGAGAGAGCTGAAAGGTGCATGTAGTAATGATGGAAATTAATTATGTAATGAAGAGGAGAGAGAGATAGAAAATTAGATGCAATAAAGAAGAGAGAGAGAGAGAGAGAGAGAGAGAGAGAGAGAGAGAGCCCAGCTGCTCCTATGAAACCCTAACTCATAGCATTAACTCCTTCGTTAACTCAGCCTTCATATCATGCGGCTGAGTAAATTGGATCTAGCATGGGGACCAACCAAATTTATTATTTCGTAAATCCTACATATGGCTATTATTTACTTTTAATGTACTATTTTTCACCCACATCCAGGGGCGGAGGGAGGGGGGCCCGCCTAGGCCATGGCCCCACCCGGCCAATGAAAAAAAAAAATTTTACATTGAAAAAAATAATTTTTTTTTAATTTCGCCATGTATTTTTTGGATTTGAATTTAGTTGGCCCTACCCAGATTCAGAGGTTGGACTATCGGCCCGCCCCTAAAGGAAATCCTGGCTCTGCCCCTGCCCACATCCTATCATGTTTATGATTTTATCAAATCATTTTTCAATGTCTTATTACTAATTTTTTATTTATTTTACATTTACCTATTTTTTGGGATTTTTTAATTCGTTAAAAAATTTCTTGAGATTGTCCCGTGAAATATAATTTGCAGTATTATACCTGAGAAATAACTCGTCGTGTGATACTCGTAAATGATATATGGTGATACTCATAAATGGTATATGTGACAGCGGTTCAATTTTCTTATCTCAGATTCATAGATTTCTAGTTCCCTACTCATCTAGATTTCTAGTTCCCTACTCATCTTTTGAAACCCTGCTTAATATATTGGCTAGTCTATTGTCTTCTCCTTTAATGTGTTCAAATTTAATTTTATAGTTTTGGTTTGTCAGGGTATCTTTGAAAGGTACCCATCTTCTCTGGCTAATGCTTTGAGTTTTTGTTTTGGTTAAATTTTCCTATAGCATCACAATCCATTATGACTAAAATTTCCTTTTTGTTTAATAGAGATAGTGTAGAACTATTTAGCCCACAAGTCACAGCTAAAATTTCTTGATCTATGCTACTAGTTATTCTTTTTCTCTATATTGGCCATTACTATATCAGTATATCTACATACTATCTCTGTTGCTTTTGCCACATATTTATCCTGTTTTCTTTTTAGTACTGTTTCTTTCTTTTTTTTTTTTGAAAAATACCGCATCTGCACCTCACACCTGTCTGACCTCGTTGATCTTATGGAAGCTTGACAATAGTATAGCACAAATTGATAATATTGCTATGGGCACCCATTGAGTCAATCACATGCTAAATTGTCAAAATTGCTGATCCATGACCCTAAAAGAACTAGTTGAAACTAGCTGCCCTAAGTCGATTGGCCGTTCTGAATAAAATGAGTTAAAAGTGGGCGTTGAGGCTTTATTTTCAATTAGCTTGCCTCTGCCCTCTAAAAACTGGGACCATTATTTTATGTCCAGTCTGCTTGTCATTCTGCTTCTTAAGTGCTGAACTCTTGGATGTTTTTGTACAATTCTATCTTTTGAGAATCTGACACATGATTGTTGTTAATTTCTCTTCTGAATAGCATCCCTGTGCTTTTGCTGATCGTTTGTATTTGTTTCAGTGACTGTTCAATTGTACTCTCCTCAACGTCCAATTGTTGATGTTGCTGAAGTGTTTCTGTGGCTAATGGCTGTTGGTACCATATTATGTGCATCATATTGGTCTGCTTGGAGTGCTAGAGAAGCAGCAATGGAGCATGACAAATTATTGAAGGTTTTTTGTTTGCCCATGTTGATAGCTACTATAAATTTTCCTGGTCATCTACTGCACTCTATCTTACTGCTACTTGGAGTTCAATGATATGGTAAAAAATACCTGCTTTCTCTTTTGGGTAATACCTGCCATTTCTGTGCTTGTAGGATTCACCTGACAGCTTACTTGACATGGAAGGCACAGGCTCCAGTGGTGTTGTTGACATTAACACAACGTCAGCAATCCTGTTTGTTGTTATAGCGTCAGGCTTCTTGTTCTTGCTTTACAAATTCATGTCATTCTGGTTTGTGGAGCTTTTGGTGGTTCTGTTTTGCATTGGTGGGGTTGAGGTGTGAGGTTTCTTTTCTCTCCTTCTTGCTTTTTATTGCAAACCATATGATTGCTTATAAATAATGATCTTTGAGAAAACAACTCTCTCATATAGACTATTTGATTCTAGTTGCATGCAACAACAAGTATTATTATGTGAAGTCATTTTGGAATCTCTCAGCAAACTCTGGTAGTATTGAAGAAAAAATCCATTTTTTTCTAAAAAAATATTAATTGAAGTGATAACAGTGCCTGTTACTTAGAACTCATGCTTGTTAGTTGATTTTGGACATACCGTCATTAGCATGTTGCTTCCTTTTCTGCATTTAATGGTGCTAATGTCGTGGAAACTTACATCAATTGCAAGTTTTTGAGTCTTGTAAATCAGGCAGCAGATTAGGAAATAGAAAATGGTAACTGGAGGTGGAGGTGGAACAGAAAATTTATGTAGATCGAGCAAGCCATTTATATGGCGAGGACTGAAAATATTGTTAGATATAGTGGAGATTATCTACAAAATTAGGCGAGCTACGCCTTTCTTCTTGACTTCACTGAGTGCAGTTTTCATAAATACAAGTGCATAAAAGAAAACAAATCAAAATACATCAATGGAAAGTCAAAATCTGGAAATGCATAAAAATTTTCTGGTGTACAAAAAATGACAATTTCTTAAAAGACAAAGTAAAAGTCTACATGAACCTGCAAAAATAAAATTCTTTATGGGATTAGTAAAAATATGAATATTTAGTAAAGCATCTGTCAGTGCCAAGTGGACCTTTTGCTGAGTGTTAGAACTGCTTCTCCTTCCAGTGGAATGAGTTGTTTCCAATTTTCACTGGCTGTGCTCATCTTCAAAGTTCTTTCTCCATATTCAAGTATGTTTGATTTTTGTAGTTTGTACCATGTTACAGGGCCTTCAAACCTGTCTGGTGGCTTTGTTGGCAAGGTACATTTCTTTCTGTATCTTTTCTTTCAATAAGAATAGCTTAAGATAAATATGGTAACACTTTTTGTTCTGAAGATCTGGCATTAAGATTCAGTAGCTGTTTTGGTGCTCTCAAACACCGAGTATTTTTCTCTTTATGAATCCTTTTGAAATTCAGCAGAAGTTAATAATTTAGATATTGCTGATTTGGATGTGTTGCAACCTTCAATTTGTTATTTAAATGATTTTGCTTAATGATGATTTCTCCTAAATTCGTTAAGAGTTGTTTCATGTTTGATGCATGGGCTTGCATGTGAATTTGTAGACTGTCTCAATTGTGTCAGTTAAACTTCCATTTCATTGTATTTCGATTTTTGGAGAATACTGCAGTCTAATTTGGTGCATCCTTTTCTTTAGCATCCTGTAACTTCTTATGCTGTTACTTGTTCATTCGGTTCTTATGATAGTCACCGATATCTCTATCATTTGAAGATATTCTTATATTGTAGTTATTTCGAAGCCAGCCTAGAATATAACAATATATCCTGATATCTTCAAAATATCAAAAAAAATGAAAATATGGTAATATCATCGCAGTATTTTCCTGAGGCATTACAAAAGTTGTTTTTATAATTTTTAAGCATGTGATCTATTTCTTTTTCTTCTTCTGTAATTTCAAGAAGTTTATTTTTTATATTTCTGAAAGAAACTGAAAAACCTGATATTGCCTAATTTTCTTGGCATTGAGTTTTAAAGCTACCAAAACCTTCTCAATGTTACCTAAGAAAAACCATCAAGGAATTTTTTTTTGGGAAGAACCTTCGGAAGAACGAAATTGGTGGCTGTGGTTCTTGTTGTTAATTATTCACTTCATTTATTGTCCTGTAGGTGATAGCATGCACGTTCAACTTATGTAAATCTAATATTTCTATCAGATGGTTTACGAATATTTTGTTGCATGTAATCAAAGTGTATTATCTTTTTCTTTTTGGTGCTTTGTGTTTATAAGAAAATCTCTGTTCACATGATTTCAGGTGGTTTAAGCGTGCTGGAGAATCCTACATAAAAGTGCCTTTCTTTGGAGCAGTTTCATACCTTACATTAGCCATTTCTCCATTTTGCATAGTCTTTGCCGTAGTTTGGGCAGTATACCGGCGTATCTCTTTTGCATGGATTGGACAAGATATACTTGTAAGGAGCCTTACATATGTAGTTATATTGTGATTTGAAATGAAGGACTGAGCTCTCATTTGCAAATTTAACCACCAAATGGCAGCTTAAGGCAGTAAAATTTGAATTTCTTTTCATTACATCCACTTCAATAAAGTGGGCTTCACACATAATCTCTCTCTCTCTCTCTCTATATATATATATATATATATAAAAGCTTGTGAGATTGAATTTGGCTCTTCCTTTCTTTTCAGGGTATTGCATTGATCATTACAGTTCTTCAGATTGTGCGCCTACCTAATGTGAAGGTGATACTTTAAGAATAATGTTTCAGCTTTCTCTTTTTTCAAACTCTAGTTACGTGTTATGCATTCAAATCAGTAGATCTCTAATAATCTAATTTCTTTTTGAAATATTTTACGCTTCAATTCCTTAATTGTCAATTAGATGTTGGCATTGCTTGCTAGATGAATATCCCAAAGGGACATGTTTTAGAAAAGGGGCAACTGAGAAATGAAGAACAACAAAAGTTCTTGACTTGATAATGATAGGTCAGCGGGTTATCATGTCAAATTTTAAGGACTTTTATGGCATAGAGAAAGCATTAATTAGATAGAGTATTACATGCCCTCTTAGCTTGATTTTATCTTGCATGTTCATGGTAGTTCAGAGAAATATTGTCATCGAGTTTTTATGGAGTCAATGTTAGGATCATGTTTGACTTTCTTTCCTGTTCTAATTGGGGCAAATGGGTCAGCTCTACAAATGTGTAACCATTTTTTCTGAAGACTGGTGAAGTTGTTATAAAAGCTTCATGTTTTGGGATTCATTTTAGTACGAATTGTTGGTACTAGTAAAGTCACAGTCCCTCTCTCTCTCTCTCTCTCTCTCTCTCTCTTTTCCCGACAAGTCCTTTTATGTGTCTATCTGACATTGGGATAGTACCATCTGCAGTAGTCCTATGTCACATGGGTGCTGCAAATTGGCTGCTTTGCCTGGGGTAGAATGCAGATTAAATGCCAGTACATGGCAGGCAGCAGTTAATAATTGATTATTCTAATTTAAATGCATATATTATTTTCTATTTGTACACATCAGGCTTCTTTTGTGTTTGTATATGTGTGTGCATTTCTTTCCCTACATATATAGGAAGCATGTTTCCTAACTCCAGCCTGTGTGTGAGAGGCCAGATTCCTCCGGCTGGCTCGAGAAATCCAGGTTATATACACACACCCACACACCCACACACCCACTCTCTGCACCCAGGCTCATTCTTTAAAAGTGGCACATCGCATCTAGATTTGCACCTTCACTCTGCACTGGCACTTGCACAACTCACTTGACTTGAATAAGATAACCATTGCACAACTCACTTGACTTGAATAAGATAACCATTGCACAACTCACTAGACTTGAATAAGATAACCATGTATTTAGGAGAACAATGATTAATTTTTATGGTGTTCTGTACAAGCTAGTTAGTTACTGTGTTGAGTTTGATATTATGGGAAACTCTTTACACACAGAATGTGTCTTTGATCCTTACCAGTTTTAGACAATATTTTGCTCCAATGTTTTCTTATGCATGTTTATATTGCTCACTTTTTCTGTTTTTAGACATGCTAGTGTTCCCTCCACAGATTTTCATGCTGATGTCCTTATATTCTAGTCCTTATATTCTACATTTCAATGTGAGAATTAGGTAGCAACGGTGCTCCTCGGTTGTGCCTTTCTATATGACATATTTTGGGTATATCTTTCTCCAAGGTGGTTTAATGACAGTGTGATGATTGTGGTAAGCATTCAATAAAACTCCGACTTTTTTCTGAAAATTGTGAAGTGTGTTAGAATGCCAAATGACAGGTTACTTGGTCATTGTAGGTAGCTCGGGGTGACAAAAGTGGAGAAGATGGAGTCCCAATGCTGTTGAAAATCCCACGTATATTTGACCCATGGGGTGGTTACAGCATCATCGGTTTTGGTGACATTCTTCTACCTGGATTACTTATAGGCTTTTCACTAAGGTACAATTTTGGACTACTGACACTGTCTTCCCTTCTGTTCATGCAGGGCAGAGCTACCTTTAATGCATCAGATTAGACCTCTCTCTCTCTCTCTCTCTATATATATATATATATATATATATATATATATATATATATATATATATATATATATATATATATATATATATATACACGCAGAAGCAACCTTGACCACAAATTATTTGAATAAAAATTTGTCAACCTGTGATTACTTTTGGGAAGTTTTTCTATTCTATGTCACGTAGGTATGGATACTAGTATTGGTGCATAGTACCTTTAAAAACTTGGATTAGGGGACATATCCGTATATATTATATGTATATGTATATATGATCATACATAATAAGATTTTAAGCAAATGAATACATAAATTCATTGTTTACATTTATAAAATATGGAACAAAAACATACCAAAAAAAATAAAAAATGAAGCCTGTTGTGACCAAACAAAGTCTTGTACCAGCACCAATGTCGTGTTGCGTCAACAAAGGTACTTCTATCTTCTAGAAGTGTCTGTGTTACACAGTTTCTATTAAGGGAGGACGATAATTACTTGATTGTTCGAAGAAACTAAGAACCATCGTTATTACAAAGATAGTTATAGAAAACCCAACCTATATATTTAAGATTGGTTTTCTGTATATATTGACGTAGTATGTTCTTATCACATTTTGCCTCAAGGGTGACGTCATCCTGATCTTTTATCTAAATATCTCTATATTTTTTTACTGGCTTCTGATAGTTATTCGAGAGGAATCATATGGAAGGTGACCAATTAGTATAGGAAGGTTATTCTAATTTTTTAAAATTCTAGGGCATTCAAAAGCAGGGATCCACTTAAGAAGATTAGATTGGCGCAAAATCTGGTGTAACTTGTCTCCATATCTGGTGTAACTTATCTCCATATCTTTACCAACTTAACCAATTTTACATTTCTCCTTATACTTTCTGGTTCAATAACATTTTCCTTTTCGGTATTGCCTAATGTTGAAATGTGTAGATGCTCTTGCATTCCAATTCTGTTTCATGGTTGCCCACCTCAATGCCATGCTTGACATGTTAGCTGGTGCTTGTATATTTTCAAAAATTAATTTAAAAAGTGGGTACCAACAGATTTGAATTCGAGGCAGGGATGAGTGGACGACGTTCATGAATGTCATGACCCAAGTGTTGCATCTTTGTTTTAGGACTTTAGGTAAGCTCATAGTTGTTTATTTTGATGACATTCTCATTTATAGACGGTCTATGTCCAACCACATCAGTCAATTTCAGCAAGTTTTAGAAACTTTGAGAAAGGAAAACCTATTTGCTAATGTTAAATGTGTAAATTTCTTACTGATAGTTTAACTTTCTTGGGAATTATTTGGAAGGGGTCAAAGCGGATCCTTCAAAAGTACAAACAACTGTCGATTGGCCTACTCCTTAGACTTTGGGAGTGTAGAAACAAAAGCAAGAGAAGAACACGATGTAACGTGGAAAACCCCTCAACAAGAGAGAAAAAACCACGGGTGAGGAGGACTGGTGCCCACTAGCAGTCAGATACTCTCTCTCTTAGAATTTCATTCACTTCTTAACAATTAGAGTTAACAAAGGTTAAATAGGGTCATAACAGAAACACTGGATCGGGTCCAGATCCAGACCCGAATAGGTGACCCAAATACACCATAAGTCAACACTTTCCCTCAAGTTGGGCATCCATATCATACATGCCCAACTTGGATACATTCCTCTCAAACTGAGTCAAAGGTAAAGCTTTAGTTAGAACATCAACAGTTTGGTCTTCAGACTTCATATATGGTAGAATCAAATTCTCTGGCATCAATCCTCTCCCGAATGAAGTGGCGGTCAATCTCGACATGTTTTGTTCGGTCATGTAACACAGGGTATTGTGGACTTGTCATCACAGTACATCTTCATAGGTCCTTCAGTTTTCATACCAATATCGGTCAACAATACTTTCAGCCACAGTAGTTCTGACACTCCCATAGCAACCACCCTATATTCAGCCTCTGCACTTGAGTGAGAACAAACTTCTTGTTTCTTGCTTCTCCAAACAACTAGATTTCCCCCTAAGTAGACACGGTACTCTAAGGTGGATCTTCTAGTATCAACACGACCTGCTCAATCTGCATCGGAATACCCTTCAATCTCGATAGGCCCTTGTTTTACATATAAGAGCCCTTTGCCAGGATTCCTCTTCAAGTAGCACAAGATCCTGTCAACAACTTTCAAGTGAGCATCAGTAGAGGCATGCATGAACTGACTCATCACATTCACAGCAAAGGTAATATCAGGTCTAATAAGAGTAAGATAAATTAACTTCCCAACTAGACATTGATACCTCCCTTTGGCCTCTTCACAAAGAGGTTCTCCATCTCTAATACTGAACTTGTGACCAGCATCCAGAGGGGTAGAAGCAGGTCTACACCCCAATTTTCCCGTCTCCTCCAGTAAATCTAAGGTATACTTCCTTTGATTCAGCACAAGGGTCGTTCCCGACCTAGCAATTTCAAAACCAAGAAAATACCTTAGTTTACCAAGGTCCTTAAGATCAAATTCAGTAGCCAATAAACCCTTTAATCTCGTTATCTCATCTTCATCATCACCTATAACAATCATATCATCAACATAGACTAACAAAAGAGTGACCTTACCCTCATTCCTTTTTACAAACAGAGTGTGATCTCCGTTCCCTTGATTGTAGCCATGTTGTCTCATCACTAATCTAAGACGTTCAAACCATGCTCGGGGAGACTGCTTGAGCCCATATAAAGCTTTCTTTAGTTTGCAGCATTTTCCTGGTTTCTCATATCCTTGGGGTATACACATATATACCTCTTCTTCAAGATCTCCATTGAGAAAAACATTATTGACGTCAAGTTGATACATATTCCAATCCACTCTTTCATTACTGCTAGGGAAACGATAACTCTAACAGTCTTCATCTTAGCAACAGAAGCAAATGTCTCCAAGTAATCAATCCCATATTTCTGACTAAACCCCTTAGCAACAAGACGAGCTTTGTACCTCTCAACATTTCCATCTGGTTTGTACTTAATGGTATAGACCCACTTGGATCCAACCAGATGAGCTGCTTCAGGGATCTTAACCACTTCCAATGTCCTGTTTCTGCTCAAGGCTTCCATTTCTTCTTGCATTGCATGAGTCCACTTGGGATCGCTCTGAGCCTCAATAACATTCTTGGGAATCACAGCCAAAGAAAGAGAAGATACAAAACATTTGTAGTCTTTGCTCCGTCTAAAATATGAAACAAAGTTATCAATATGATGTTGAGTACATCACCTGACACTCTTTCTCAGGGCGATAGGAAGCTTTTCACATTCAGCAACAGTCCGAATGTTTTCTTCAACTTCACTTTCAGCAACAGTCTGAATGTCTTCTTCAACTGGTTTCTACCGAGCACGACTTGGATCATCCAGGGAAGGACTAACAGGATTGGGAGTAGAATTCTCACCACCTGTCACCTCATCTGTACGTACTCTTTGCCTAGAGTAAACTTGCCCAAAAAGGTGATTACGTTCCTCCTCAGTCCCAATAGAACCCCCTTCATCAACTGCTTGACTCTCTTCTCGCCTATAGTCCAGGAAATCTGTGAAATGAATCTCTTGACTTTGGAGAATACGCTTCCCTTGACATAAACTTCTCCCCCTGAAGAGAATTCTCACCAAAATAGAAGACATGTTCTAGGAAGGTGACATCTTTGGTAATATAGGCACGACCAGTGGAAGAGTCTTGACACTTGTACCCTTTTTGAATAGGAGAATAACCTAGAAATATGCTCTTAATAGACCTTGGATCAAACTTTTTAATATTAGGGCTGTGATTGTGAATAAAACAGACACAACCGAAAACTCTAGGTGGAAGAGAGAAAGGTTCACGACTCCCCGATAACATAGAATGAGGCGTCTGCCCATTCAACACACGACTAGGCATACAGTTGATAAGATACGCACTAGTCAACACAACATCTCCCCAATACTTTTTTGGGGTATGACGTTGAAAAGGAAGAGCCCGAGTCATATTTAATAACTGGTGATTCTTTCGTTCAACAATTCCATTTTGAGGAGTATAACTATAGGAAGTTTCATGAACAATTCCCTTTTTTCAAAAGAAGCTATCAATAGACTGACACGTATATTCACGAGCATTGTCAAACCAAAAGATCTTAACTGAGGCTCCATATTGAGTTTTCACAAGAGCAATGAAAGTCTATGACATTTGGTACTTCACTACGGTCTCTCAGCAAGTAAACAAAACTATTCTGGGAACAATCATCTATATAAAGGTGATAAAATACTGAAAACCATTACAAAAAGGAATTCTCGAAGGCCCCCACACATCAAAATGAATTAATGCAAACACCTCATTAGAACGATGGATAGACACTGGGTATGAGGCCCTAACATGTTTAGCCAGGTGACAGACATCACATGACACCATAGTCATATCAAACCTGAAACATAAATCAGGAAACAACTGTCTAAGAATTTCAAAAGGAAGGTGTCAAAGGCGCTCATGCCAATGCAGAATCAACTGAATGGAGTCCTCTCTACTCTTCTTTGTTTTGCTGACCGTCTTCATGAGAGCCTGAGCAACACGCATAGGTAAACGATATAGCCCTTCAGAAGCCAACCTAATCCCAATCATCTTCCCGGTCACCAAGTCCTGCAGAACACAGCGATCAACAAAAAAAATCAGTTCACAATTCAACTCTTTCGTAATTTTGCTAACCGACAGAGAAGATGAGGAACATGAAGAGCATTGTGAACTAAGAACTTGTTCAAAAGTGAGAGACTCCCTTTCTCAGCAACAGAAATAGAGGAACCATCGGCAAGATACACATGTTCTGTTTCTGACGACAGCTTATACCCATGAAAGACTTTAGGATCACCAGTCATGTGGTTGGTAGCACCACTATCAATAATCCACTCCCATATGAGAATCCACCATCACGAAGGCTCACCAAAGTAGCAATAAGGGCAGCAAATGGAAGCTGTATAGAACGCCAGAAGCAGGGAACAAGTGGTGTCCGACTACTAGAAGGAAGGAGACAGGCACACAGAGAGCAGAAACGACCAACACAGTGCAACAGCGGCAACGACAATCGCAACACGGAGGCGATGAAGGCAACACTGAATGCCTGAGCGCTGAAACTCCACGGCTAGAAGATGACCACCACCAGAACTTCACGGTGGCAGCGAACAGTCCTCGACTACCAACGGTAATAGGGAACAACGAGGAGAGGCAACGGGAGGCGTTCAGGTAAGCGACAAGCGTCTGGAACTGATGACGACAGGCGAAGGAGGAGAGCAGCAGGGAGCGAGACAGAAGCACGCACGTCAGGCAGAAACAGAGAGATGCGACATAAAAAGGTGGGCGGCGACGCTGAGCGACGGTGCTGGGCGGCAGAGAGCGTTGGGCAACGAACGGGCAGAAACTGGGCGACGTGCTGGCGCTGGACGCAGTAGACGGCGACAACAAAAAGCAGGGCGCAGACTTGCTGAAAAGATGACAGACAATGCATCAGAAGTGGGCAGCGCAGTGTTGTACGTATCGTACGATACGGGCCCGTATCGTACGATACGTATCGTAACTTTTTCAATTTACGATACGATACACCCCCCATATCGTAAAAGGGGGGTGTATCGTCCCTGTATCGCATGTATCGTGCGATACAGGGCCCGTATCGTACGATACGGGGCGATACACCCCGTATCGTACGATACGGGGTCAAACCATGTCAAGGTCGTTTTTTTGTCTTCTTTTTGAATTTTTTTTTTAGAAATGATGCTTCTATTTTCAGTTTTTTCTGTTTTGCTGCATCTGTTTCACTGTTTTGGTATTACACATACTTTTGTGGTNAGTTATGAATCTATGGTTGTTGAAGTGTTCAACACTTGATTGAATGTTTATCATTTTATGGCTTAAGCCTTATGCTTTGTTGAATGATATTGTTATGAATGTTTTCTATGAAGAATTTATTATTTTTAATTTTTCCTGATTTTTTTTATAAATTTTTCGATTTTTTTAATTTTTTTCTGATTTATCAATAATTTTTTTTTAAAAATTTACGATACGGTTACGATACGTTACGATACGGCGTATCTTAAAGCCCGAACGATACGCCTTACGATACGCTTTTTACAACATTGGGGCAGCGTCTTAGACGATGAAGAACAAGTGGCGGCAACGCAGATAGCGGATCGTCGGGCGATGGAGGCGATGCTGGGACAGACACGGGTGGCAATGTCGTTGGAGCGAAACGCTAACAGTGGCAGGTGATAGTGGACCTCGGGCAACAGTGGAGCAGAAGGGACACCGTTGGGCAATGTTGGGCTCGGGCGATGGAGGAGCTCGAGTGATGATACCAGGCAGAGCGTCGGGTGATGGGCTGCCGGAACTTCACGACGATGGTGGAGAGCATCAACAGTAGGAAGAATGCCGGAACTTCACGGCGGTGGCAGGAAAGGAGGTGTCGGAGGATCGTTCACCCAAACACAAAAAACGTCCAAAAAGAACAGTAATTTCAGAATTAGTCGGCTTTGATACCATGTAGAAACAAAAGCAAGAGAAGAACACGATATAACGTGGAAAACCCTTCAACAAGAGAGAAAAAACCACGGGTGAGGAGGACTGGTGCCCACTAGCAGGCAGACACTCTCTCTCTTAGAATTTCATTCACTTCTTAACAATTAGGGTTAACAAAGGTTAAATAGGGTCATAAGAGTAACGCTCGATCGGGTCCAGATCCAGACCCGAATAGGTGACCCAAATACACCATAAGTCAACAGGGAGAAATCTGTAGTTTCCATGGATTGGCTTCTTTTTATCGGCAATCCATACAAAGTTTTAATGCAATTATGACACCCATCATAGAGTGCCTTAGGAGTGCTAGCTTCATGTGGATCCCTGCGACTGAGAAGACATTCCAACTTATCAAAGAGAAGATGATCCCTACCCTTGTGTTAGCATTGCTGGATTTACAAAAGTTTTTGCAGTTGATAATGACTCTTCACATGTTGATATTGGTGCTGCCTTGAGCCAAAAAAGAAAACTTGTCACATTTTACAGTGAAAAGCTGACTCAAGCTAAGCACCGCTGCTCTACCTATGATATAGATTTCTATGCTGTAGTATAGGCCCTCTGCTATTGGCATCTTTATTTGATTCCTAAAGAGTTTGTATTACACACTGATCACAAAACATTAAAGTTTTTAATTAGTTAAAAGAAGCTTAGCGCTCAACATGCAAAATGGGTCAGTTTTCTATAAGAGTATACTTTTTCTATTAAGCATCAATATGAGACTGTTAACAAACTTGCCGTTGCTCTTAGCAAGGAAAATAGTCTCCTTATGCCCATGTCAATCAATGTCATTGGATTCTGTAGAAACAATAAAGGAGTAGAACAATGAATGAACACAGATGTAACGTGGAAAACCCCTCAACTAGAGGGAAAAAACCACAGGTGAGGAGGACTGGTGCCCACTAGCAACCAGACACACTCTCTTAAATTTTTCATTTTTTTTGAAAAGAGGGATTACAAGGGTATAAATAGAACCCAACAACTTAACATAGCGGATCGGGTCCAGACCCAGACCCGAAACAACCAAAACCGTCAACACTCCCCCTCAAGTTGGGCATACAGATCAAACATGCCCAACTTGGATACATTTCTCTCAAATGAAGTAGAAGACAAGGCTTTGGTCATAACTTCAGCTGTCTGGTCTTCAAATTTCATGTAAGGAAGAACAAGTACTTTAGCATCAATTCTCTCTCGAATGAAATGACGGTCAATCTCAACATGTTTTGTTCTGGCATGAGTTGGAATGAGAATAGACCTAACTGTATCTCCAATAAAATGATAGGGTTGAGACATATCTCCTATGGCAGGTGCTTTAGTCCTCAACCAATTAACAAACTCAAGGCTTAAATGGTAAATTCTAAAAATTAGCCTATTTTGCCTAGCGACTAATAGAACATCCTTAAATCATTAGATGGCTATTTTCTAATTAAGTTGAGGTCATTGGAAAGGAAGATTACATGCGAAATTATTTAAATTGACAAGATGATTGTCAAGCAATCTTGGCCTTAGTCAAGGCAAGGGAACATTCTACAACATTTTACCTTTTATACCAATATCGTTCAACAATACTTTCAGCCACAGTAGCTCAGAAACTCCCATAGCAACTGCTCTGTATTCTGCTTCAGCACTGGAACGAGAGCAAACATCTTGTCTCTTACTCCTCCACGCTACGAGATTCCCTCCCAAATAGATACAGTAGCCTAAGGTGGACCTCCTAGTGTCAATTCAGCCTGCCCAGTCTGCATCTGAGTAACCTTCAATTCCAAGAGTGTCTTGTCTCTTATTCCTCCACGCAAGAGACACACGTTCCTTTCCTGACGAAAGCTTATACCCATGAAAGACCTTAAGATCGCCAGTCATGTGGTGGGTAGCACCACTATCAATAATTCACTCTCCCATATGAGAATCCGTCATCACGGAGCAACAAAACATACAACGACAAGGAGCAAAACATACAACGACAAGGAGAGGAGACACGCAGGGCGCAACAAGGATCACACAACAACAGTAACAGAGGATACCAGAGGGGAGGAACAAGTAGAAACGAGGACAATCATGGTTGAGACACAGCTCCGCTGCAATAGGGAGATCGACAACTTCACGGTGATTCTCAGAATCGCCCAACGCGACAGGCCTTCCAACTTGAGGTGAAGGAGGGTTGCTTGAATCCCTGACAGGGATTGCCGCCCAGGATGGTGGTAGAGAGGCAGAGAAGGTCGCGGGCGACGGTGGCGGCAGTGCACTCTACCATGCAAAGAGGCAACGACAGAGAACAGCAGGGAAGCTGGCGAAGGATCGTTCACATATCTGTCTTGGGCGATAGCAGACAGAGCAGGGCGGCAGCAGGCAGCCCTAGGATTTGACGACTCCACCGGAACTGAACACCTGGACAAACAAGCGACACAGGTGAAGATGATCCAGAAACAAGTTGTCGCCACGTCGAGGAGGACCACAGAGCGCCTTCCTTCTGCGGGAGTTGACCCAACACCAGAGCAACAGAGAAGCAGCGAGCGAGCAGAGGAGCCCACCGACGACCAAGGAATAGGTAGGCGACGACTTTGGATCTGCCGACGATGGGCGCTGGAGGCAGTGACAGAAGGAAGGCTGAGAGCAGCGGCAAGAGGCGGTAATAAGCGGCGGAACTTCACGGCTCTCACGAGACGACAGAGCCCCATGGTCGGCACGAGCCGTCAGGGCTTCACGGCAGTTGGTAGAGAAGGAGAGGTGGTTGGCACGAGATGCTGGAACTCCACACCAATCAGCAGGGTCGGGCGACAGGGAATCGTCACCCAAAAGCAGTGACGAGGGATTTTTGGTCCAACCTGAAGAGTGAGAGCACGAACCTTCCTCCAACACAAGCACAATAGAAAATTAGAACCAACTTGGCTCTGATACTATGTAGAAATAGTAAAGGAGTAGAACAATGAATGAACACGGATATAACGTGGAAAACCCGTCAACTAGAGGGGAAAAAACCACGGGTGAGGAGGACGGATGCCCACTAGCAACCAGACACTCTCTCTCTTAAATTTTTCATTTTTTTTGAAAAGAGGGATTATAAGGGTATAAATAGAACCGAACAACATAACAAAGCGGATCGGGTCCAGACCCAGACCCGAAACAACCAAACCCGTCAACAGATTCAAAGGTTGTAAGAATCTATATGCGAATGACTCTAACTTGTAAAAAACCTGGGAGGAGTGTATTGTCAAACTAAATATTTTCTAACACTTTTTTCTCCACTCATAATGGTTTTCTTTTTAGGGTAACAGATTGTGTATTCCCAATTTCTTCCTTAGGTTACAACTGCATTTTTAAACTTCATGGGGGTGGCATGTTGGCCATTTTGGTCATGATAAGACCCTTGCCTCACTAGAAGAGAATTATTATTGGCCTAAAATGGGAAAAGATGTGGTTAAGTATGTGAATAGCTGTTGAGTCTGTCAGATGGCCAAAGGCCAACGTCAAAATAGTGGGATGTACACTTCTTTACTCATCCCAGATCGACCTTGGGATCATGTCTCCGTGGACCCTAGTCACATGGGTACGGCTAGGAGGGCCCCGTACCCTGCCGGTACGGGTACGGGGTTGGGTACGGCGGGAAAATATAAAAAATCAAAAAAATTCAGAAAAATCTAAAAAAAATCAGAAAAAATCAGGAAAAATCAGAACAAATCAGAAAAAACGAGTAAACAGAAAAATTCAAGAAAAATGTATTTAAAGGAACACCCATAGCATTTTGTTATTGTTTAAAATTTTTTGATATATATATATATATGTCCGTGTGTACGGCCGTACCCCCGTACCCACGTTTTTTGAAAATGGTCCGTACCCGTACCAATACTGGTACCCGTACCCGCACCCGTACCCGTACCCGTACCTATGTGACATAGCCGTGGACTTTATTATGGGCTTCCTAGGATAGTGCATGATGGTAGTTGTAGACCAGTTCTCCAAGACGACAAGTTTTTATCCCATGTAAGTGTAACATTGATGCATCTTTAGTAATGTCGTCCTACTTTTGGGATGTTGCCCATTTCTATGGTCTCCCACATAGCATCACTTCAGATCGTGACATTCGGTTTATGAGTCATTCATGGAAATCTTTCTAGGCGTTGTTCAAAACCAAGTTGCAGTTTGGTAGTGCCTATCACCCTTAAAAACCGATAGTCCATACTCTAGGGAATTTACTTAGTTGTTTGGTTGGTGACCATGTCAATACGTGGGATTGGTGCTGCCTCAAGTAGAATTTGCATACAACAGTTCAGTTAACCATTCTATTGGCAAGTCTTGCTTATAGGTTTGCGTGTGGGTGATCTCCTACCCATGTAGTTGATTTAGCCCTTGTGTTATATCCTATCGATGTTGACCTTCAAGCCCTAGATGCTTTTAGCTTACGTGCGTGACATACACCACAGGTCAAATAGAAGTTGTAGGATAGCTATGAGCCTTACAAAGCATATGTTGACAAGGGTAGGATGAATGTTAATTTTAAGGTGGGTCAGCTTGTCTGGGACAGTTTGTGTCCAGAGCATTTCCTTGTTGGTACCTATCACAAGCTAAGTCCTTAAGTATGATTCTTACCGGGTAGGAAAAAATGCCTATTTTTCAGAGCTTCCGAAGATTGAAAGTTGAAACCTTTCTCCAATACTCAATGTGGCTAATTTATATCTCACCATGATGCAAATGATTCTTCTGATACTAGGCGGCTAATCGAGATTAGTCATATGCAAGGGGATTCCTCAGGAGCTTCGGGCCCACATTGTAAGATTTTGATATCTAATACCAAACCACCGAATGAAGTTAGATGCAAGAGGAGGAAGAGAGAAGTAGGCTGCACATCCAAGCAAGAGAGAGATGAAAGAGAGCAGCAGCAAATGACGTCTGCCTCTTGTTATCTGACCCATTTTACAAGTGTGCCCGCCCATGATGTGTTGGGCGTGTGGATCAAATGGGTCGGGTCTGGGTGACCCGATCCATGTCGTACAAACTTAACACACATTTCCACTAAGGTTACTAACTTTGTTGCCGCCCGTCCCAATAAGGAGCGGTACCTTTGCATACATACTCAAGGCGAGTCAAGGGGGTCTGCCCTATCACTGTTGATCACCAGCTAATTCCTGCATACATCTTCCTAAGGAGCCAAAGTTTTCAATCTGGGGAGATTGATGTAACCTGGCTTAGTGGACTGGTGATTCCAGATTTGGATCTATTTAGGATCTTTGGCTAGATTTTATTTTATCTTATTGTGGTGTTATTAATCCCTTTGGCTTTGGACCTATTCTTTTGGAGATTGGGGACAAATTCGCGTCTAAGGTTTAGCCCTCTTAAAAAGGCTCGTCTTTTATTTTAGACTAGTTGAAGATTAAAAAAAACCCTATTTTCCTATTGCAATTGATTCCTTTTGATTTTCCTGCATTTTCTTGCATTTTCAGTCTTCTTTAGTGCCTTTCTGCGGGGATTAGAGCCAACATTTTAAACACCGTGTCACATATCCATAACAGCTGGTGTTGCGCCGTTTCCTGCAGATATTTATGTGCCTCTGGTGCACAAAGATCAGTGTTCTCTTAGTCACCATAGTTAGCAGTTTAACTTTCAGTTTGGCCTGAGTTTGTGGTAAACAATTGCTGATAATGGAAAAAGTTGTGCTTGTCTAGCGAAGGGGAATGAAAGTTCTTCCATGTAATGGTGGACTGACAAGAAACTGTCCAGTCTAAGTAGTTGTGAAATGGTGCAAATTATCTTGGGAATGGTTGTCATTTTTCTGACCATACGCTTGGATAGACAACCATGTGACTAAATGGGGCTTTAGTGTAATTGCTATCATCAGGTGAAAAAATACGAGAAACAGTGATATTTGTCTGTCAGAGTAAGTTATTGTTTGTGAGTAAGAGTTGAAATGGAGGTGAAAGGAAAGAATTAGGAGAAGTAGGGATGGAACATGGAGATGGGAGTGGACTTGTCAACAACATCCATGTTCCTCCCTCCCATATATATGCCTTCAAATAGCTAGCAAAATAAATATGGTGAATAGATGGCACAAAATACTTATTAAAACCCCTTGATTCCTTATATCCCATGTTTTATGGTTCCCAGATGGAGCCTAAACTTCCATGGCCTCATTCTTAGAAAACTCCAAGGTTAGTTCCGTTTGTAATTTAATAAATAGTTTGGTTGTTCAATTTTATGGGAAGTGATTCTGAAACCTCCTTAGTTTTTGGATTGCAAGAGGTGTCTTGATACATTCTTGCACAGGGACATAATAATGATGATCCACCAGGCACAACGCAATGGAGTGAAACATAAATAAAAGTTAATCTTCAACTTTTTATTAGTATTTTTAAAGTTTTAAGCAGCCACATTCCTCTCCAACAATGGTCTTCTCATGCATATCATTATTGGGATCTCCCTTGTTGTTGATGTCTTGAAGGCCTCATCATTGTGTTCTAGGTTCTGCAGGATTACTATGCTTCATAGCTGTTGATAATATATTTTTTTCCCTTCACTTTTAGGTTTTAGTCATTCTAATCACTGGATAAATTTCTTTAGTTTGATAGAGTTCTCTTAACTTTATTATCAAATTTGAACTAATGTACAGGTATGATTGGGCTTCTAAAAAAAGATTACTATCTGGATATTTTCTATGGTCGCTGATTGCATATGGATTTGGTAAGTGTTTATTTGATTCTATCTGTTTCCTTCGTGGTTACCTACTTAGCAAGAAAGTACGATGAGCCTAAAAGAGCTCATTAGAAAATAAGTAGATGTGAGTTAATAGAATGGTTTCTGTCTAATTCCTTAACCATTTTGCCAACTTGGCTTATTTTTAAAATGTTATGCCTAGAGAGAGAGAGAGAGAGAGAGAGAGAGAGAGAGAGAGAGAGAGAGAGAGAGAGAGAGAGAGAGAGAGAGAGCTGCATAAAAATTTAGTACAATATACTGATCTACTAGGAGGCATCTAACTGTGCTCTTCAATTGGGTTGCCATCTGCAATTCTGATTAATTTTACCATGGGCAGGACTTTTTAGTACATACGTTGCTCTATATTTCATGGATGGTGCCGGCCAGCCAGCACTTCTATTCATAGTTCCATTCACACTCGGTATGTCAAATTGACATCTGTTAGCTCTCCTGTCTTTGCTTCATTATTTAAAATCTCTGTCTCTCTCTCTATCTCACACACACACACAGGTATCGTTGTGACTCTTGGGTGGAAACGAGGTGAATTGCGTAACTTGTGGACAAAAGGAGAACCAGAAAGGATATGCCCGCATATCCAACAACTTAATCAATGAATACTATATCGAAGAAGCCTGGAGGCATGAAAATGTTGGACAATGTCCAAGTTATGGTCCCCTGCACGGTGAAACTGGCCTTGAGAATAACTAGTTAACTAGCAAGTTCTGTAGAGCTTCAGCAGCATATACAGTTCGTCATGTACATCAAAGCCTAGCAGGTCCTGTGAAATTAGGCAGAGCTGTGTTTTATAGTGTACACATGCTAGGGATCTTCTTGTTACTGCAACATCGTGATGTGAGCTTACCATTGTGGCTGTAAGTTGGTTAATGTTAGATGACTTATTTTCATTGTATTTTCATTGAACTGCTGGTACCAAATTATGTCATGGACGGCAAGTACGTGAAGAAGCCTTAAGTTTAACCTGTTTTATATGCAGTAGGAGAGTGGCAAGTGACCAGTAGATCTCAATCCTCCTTACGAGTTCTGTAGTTTGTGTATGTTGCCTAATGTTCCGACTCCTAATTGGTGGTCAGGTCGTGAGGCGTTTATTCAAGCAACGCATAACTTTTAAAGTTCGTTCTCTGCGAAGTCTGTGGCAGACTGCAGCACATGCCATGACTGGAGCTGGAAGTGACAAAACTTAACCAAGTAATGCATGGCTTAGTTTGGCTCATCTATAACTTGGCTAATCTCGGTTTTATAAGCTAGGAGCTAAACACCAGCTGATTCTGCAGGATTGGACATGTTGATGCGAACAAGTGGCGTCTTTCTTGCCTCGACTTTGTTCGCTTATGCTGCAAAACCCGTATGATACGAGACGCTTAGGCTTGCATGAAGGGTCTGTTTTTTTTTTCTCTGCCCCCTTCCCCGCCTCGTACGCTGTCAATGCTCTTATCACCACTGTCCGTTCTCTTGTCATTTCAAGTGACATCTTTTAATGAGAATGGTTCTTCTGCACCCTTTCGTAATGTTTTTCACCAATTTCTATGACAATTAGATCACCGAGAAGGCAGGACTGTCTTTAGGGATTAACCTCAGCTTATAAACATTTGACAGCTTATTAGGGGGCGTTTTAGCTTGTGGGAGCTTAGTTTTATGAAAATCAAGTTCTTTTAATAAGCTTTGAAATATGTTTGTGACAAAAAATTCTTTTTGTTTTTGAATACCCCGAAGGGTCAAGTTTTCACTCTCTTTTGAAATGCCAATTTTTTTGTGAAAACTGGATCTGGCTTGTGTTAATATGATATAGACACTCCGAAAACACTGTAGACTTATCCTAAGAGAAAGAAAGATTATAATAGAAAAGTTGTACAAAACTTAGTGCATGAGGGCTTCAACTCTCTTCCTTGTACCTTTCCATCCATGAAATTCCCCCCCTACTTCAGTATCCCTTATCTACAGAAATCATCCGTTGAGATATTTTGAATTTATTAGTTGGTGAAGATGATTAGTCCATTTTGACCTTTCCTATCAATTTAGAGAGGCTAGGTAGATTACCACATCTCCGATCCTTTATACCCATCCTCTCTTCCATTCTGGGCTTGCAAACCTCCTACCAACATTGAGATAGATACAACGATTTAGACTCACATCACAACAAAAGTTGTGCTTAATTATCTTTTCCAGCATAGTGATCACTTTTGTTAGTGAACAAGATATGAGATATTCCAAGTGAGCCTGAACAGCTAAAGAGTGCCAACATTTATGTAAGAATAAAAATTGCCTGGATCAAGATCCTAAAAACATGGAACTAAATGTGTCAAGCTTCAATAATAAAAAGGGTAATCTGCTTTCCCTCTCACATCAAGCAGGAAGAGAAGAGAGGTTGTGGTTGCAGTTTCTTCCAATCGTGCTGAACCCAAGTTAGAGAGCTTTCTTGATTATTTTTTAACTTTTATAGCATTTTGAGGTTGAGTCATTACAAAATTATCAAATATAACGAAATCATTAACAATGTTGAGTGCTAGAGTCACCTTTTCAGCTATTGAAAGTATATGCTGACTTTGTAGTTGTAATATGTTTCTATACTTGATTGTTGGCCTTGCACAAGAACACCAGTTCTGAGGAGGGTTGTCTCCTACTAGCGTATCTGCAAGAAGTCCCGAGTCTTTCCCTAGAGAGGCACAAAAGAGTTAAAGGCGATTGCCGGTCCTGCTCTAATTAGTGGTTCAGATTATTAAAATGATTTTTCAGTGAAATTTGAAGAAAAATCTAGCCACCAAACAATAGAAATCGATCTCCCAATTAACGGTAAGTAAGGATGGAATCCGCAGGGAACGGGGCAATTCATAATCCAATCCATCCAAATAAATGAACTTATATTTAACATTTGAAGAATGGTAGCTTTGCCTAACAGAAGCTAACAAAAGTCATTGCACAATGAAACAAGTAAATCTTAGAAATGGCCTATGTAGATGCTAGTCTTCTTCTTCCAATTGGTAAGATGCTATCTCTTTCTCTCTCTCCCCCTCCTTTGCAACAGGAACTTCCAGTGATCTATTTCTTGCCGACTGAAGCATCTGTGCTCAGTGTCATCTTTCTCTCTCTCTCTCTCTCTCGCGCCTAGCTTTATTTATTTATTTTTTTGTGTTAGGGCTTTTGTTTGCATATGCTTTTGAATCTCTTCATCTCTTTTCCTTGATTGGGGTTTTCAGTTTCATGATATCATTTGATTGAAGGTTTGTGAGCTTCCTGCCAATGGAAAATAGCGACAAAATAGAATGCACAAAATCCCACAGTGCATATAAGACAAATTAGCATATTCGAAATAGTGCACATGGAAAATCCCACAGTTTTATGCTTCCTTTATGGTGAGACAAAAGTGAAACTATGAGGGCATGGAAACACCTTTATCTCACTCTCTCACTCTCACTCACTCTCTCTCTCTGGCATGAGGACATGGGCAAATGATCTCTCTTTCGGATATGACAGTAACCCTTTTCCTTTGTAATTTTTATTATTGGAATTTCTTATAAGAAACGAGATATCCATATTTTAAACTCCCACAATTCAAAATCACAAGATAAAGAGAACATAATCTATTGCAATAAAATCATAAACTAAAATGCCAACTTTTATGACTGCTAATAGTGATAAATAGAATGACAACATAAATGTCTGCAATATGATCTGTAATTGTTCAGTGCAATGCATTTGCAATCATTAAGGATGTCCAAATGGATAAATTTGTCATTCTTCAAAAAAGTTTGCACGATCTTTTCTTCTGTCTTTCCTATGTTATCATGATACAAGAACCATTGGTAACAATGTCCATGTTGAGGACAATGAAATAGCTTCACCATTTGAGAAGCTAACATGGCAGTTCCTATTTGAAATATTTCTCTGCATTCAAGTGAGGCAACTACATGAAGAATTTTTTCATCTTTAAGCTGCATCCAATCAAGCATAAGTTCAAGGTATATGCTGTATCATTGATTTCAGGAAGCATTTATTCATCTTTAAGCTGCATTTGAATCAAGCATAAGTTCAAGGTATATGCTGTATCATTGATTTTAGCCACTATACTTGCATACATCTACATGTTCATTGCTAGTCGAGTCATTGCTGCAACTGTCAATGTCCTTGCTAGTCCTCATCCAGCCCCTTAGCATGCAGAAGCACGTCTAGTCCTTTAAACCATGGTATGTCTTCATTAAATGATGCATGCATTAGAGATGTCAATCATATGTAAGCATCCAATTTGGTGAACCACAAATTGGCAAAGGGAGTGCTGTCATGGCTCATTGGTGATGGCAAACATCTACATGAGATGGCTAATTGTTTATACATTTTACTGATGATTGAGCATGGCATATATATATATATATGGAGCATACAAACACACACGCACACACATATAGTCAATGTTGTCAGATGCCAACTAGTAGCTGAATGACAAAAACTTAAAAATTCATTGCTAAGAGGACGATTAGTCATTGCCAAAGCCACCATAAATCGTTGGTGCACCATAAATCATTACAATTATTAATATAGTGACCACTTTAGTAACACCGTTTTCAAATTTTAGTCATCCAGTGGGATTGAATCTCACATAGTTGTCTAGTGCTATCTTGACATCATGTTCCTATCGATGAATTGCTTTTACTTTATCCTTGAATTGCATTGGTCCATGTCATGTAGAACATTTACCTGCTAATCTCTAACATTTGTGCCTGCAATTGTCAACTGTTTTTGTGGTACTTAGAATTGTGTAAATGTCTATACTTACTAGAATTGCATCTTAGTAGATATTTTACTTGCTGGATCACTTTATATCCATACTTCCTTTTAAAATCTATAAAATAGTTTATAATGGAAGATTCGAGGACTCAGGATGTGACACTTTGATGCAGGCCGAAGCTCAAGTAGAATATCTAGTACAACTACTTGTACAAGCACTCTTTCCCAAAAATGAAGGGGAACCTAAAGCCAAAAGCTTATAAAGGGTTTAGGGTTTAGGGTTAGGGTTTAGGATTTAGGGTTAGGGTTGCCATACAAAAAAGATGATAGAAAAGCATATGAATCATTCTTGAAAGAAAGAATAAGAACAATCTGAAGGGTGCGAATTAAGATTTCCATGTGCATAGAGAAATTTTGGATATGAGTAGGTTGGGACCCAACAAACAAGTGTGTTGAAATTGATCTTGAGTTTTGCGCTGACTACATCCAAGTAAGCATAACAATGTGATCATATTTGTTACGGCTGTAGTATGTCACTCAGCATGTGGAAATGAAACAAATTGTAGAAATATCCAAATAGGAAAAATTCAACGACTCACAAAAGTGGGAACACCTTGAGGAGTTGCCTTAAGGAAATGCCAAAACTCGTGCTAAGGACACTTATAACGATGAGTTTTTCAAATTACCCGTAACACTCCTGTGATCCAATCTATTGATCTTGTCATGGACATTAATGAAAATCAATCATTTACACAAATGCTAAATAATAGTTTTCCTCTACCATCTCTACTTTAGAGGCAACCATCATTATAGCCTGGTGCACAAAAAAGTAGGGACACTCAATCGTCTTTCAAAGAAGCAAGATTACATTCAATACATGAGGACTATAGATTGCTATTGTATAACAATGCTAATAATTTTCAACTGATGACACAATTTTAGAGCAGTGCAATATTACAAATGTGCAGACATTCTGCATAAAATGTGCACTGTAGGAGAAATAGTTAGGACTTTGCTCCAAAGAGCCCTTGACCTATTGTAGCATGGAATAAATTGACAACCTTGCTGAACCTTGATCTTGAAGAATGAGTAGCTTGTTTGCTTGAGAAGGTCGCCAAAGAATAGTAAGCGTTTCATGGTTACTTTCTATGTCGTTATTCGTTAGTGTTGTCATTATAGATTGCTTTTTATTCATGTTTGCCTATATCATGTGGTACACATTACTTATTTGTTGATTAGATTTGTGTTCAATGATTTGTCTTCTTTGCTTCCCGCTTGAACCTATTTTAACTGCAAAATGCATGTCAATAGTATGGTATGCAATAAATAAAATTTATTTGTGAGTTACATACTGTCACAATCACGTTATCGAAAGAGTAAAGAGAGTACATGCTAACGATAGCGGCGTTTTCATGCATTATTATGATTTTTAGGCATATACGTCGGTGTAAGCAAATAGTTCAGCCATATAGAGATGCTAAGAGTCAATTTATTAATCATATGAATGATGGGCATCCAAGAAACAACTTGGACTTACTATGCATGGATCGACATGCATAAATCACACCATGCAATATACTGAGAGAAAGAAATATATTAAAAGGTGCTCTTGGAATATGCATAGAATGAGAAGCTATATTTCTATTGGCTTTTGCAAATATGTTCCAATATTTATGTCAGACAATTAGTAAGTATGTCACTCTTGTCCTACATGCAATTTGTTCATTATTTTCGTATGGAATTTAAGGGCATGGTCTATTACCATTGTAGAGGAGTTTTTTTATCATTATATTCATAATTACAAACAACAGTTGAAAGGACAGTTTCCTATAATAAAAGCACAACTGGAGATTCCTTATTGAAAATAAGTTGCCACTGTATTAGCTCCTTGTGTATGACGTAATTTCGGTTAGAATATATACAAACCTAATGCAGAAGTAGTTTGATGTTGATAAGAGTCCACCATATAATATAACATTGAGTAAAACTTTTGTTTTAGATGACCATGAAGCTGCAACATAAGCTACTCGACAAGGAAACAAGAATAAGTTGCACACATTCATAACATCTCAAATGTTCGTAGGCATTTCAAAATAATGTTTATGTGAAGTGAAGATACACCATTTTCTTTCTTGTACCATGGAATAATAAACAGTATTTGTGGGAAATTATGAATATATAATATTATATTTCTACTTCTATGGAATTATAGTCAATAGTTGTGATAAATGATGAAGAAACACTATTTTCTTTCTTGTGTTATGGAAAGATAAACGGTAGTTGTGATAAGTTTTTTGTTTTTGGTAGAAAGTCAACAATAAAGTCCCAACAAAATACTATATGGTGCTCAAAGGCAGATGACATGGCATATATACCAAATGAGAGGATTGTCAGCCTCAAGTATACTGGTAGAAAGGTAGAATGTACAAGTCATTCAACATACTGCAGAAGTAGAGAACTACTTGAAAAAAAAGTTCAAACAATCAATAGTTAAAAGTATGTTTATCGTTATGTTATTGTGCCTTCATTAATTTTTGCCCTGATGTGCTAGGCTTTTACTTGACTAACTGTCTATTTATCGTTTTGTACTCAAAATAATAACTATGATTGTTGGCTAGGCAATGCATGGCAACGCTAGTGCCAGTGTTGGCCAACCTGGCCCGACTAGATATGGCCCTGCCCGGACTGGCCCCACAAAGCTATGCCTGCGACCGGCCAGAACAGGCCATAAAAAGCCTGTGTACAGCTAGTACGGTCTATTTAGGCCTGCCACTCAGCCAGACCAATGCAGGGCGGGCTTAGAGGGTTAATCCTCCCTTGGCTCAGTTAAAACCTGATCGACCCTATTTTTGGTTGGGTTTGACTTCTTAGTATAATTAATCTATTTTTAAGTCAATATGACTAGATAATAAATAATTACAATTACAAAAAAGATGATAATGCACTTAGGCCTCTTCCCGCTCTAGATATAATCTCATTTCTCTCATTTAATATATCCCTCAACCCTTGAGCCTTCTCTCTCCTCTTCTAGTCTTCTTTCTCTCCTCCTTCAACTTCTATCTTTCTCTTCATTGTCATCAACTTTAAGCTTTTATCTCCAACAAGAGGAGACCTTGGAGGAACTTAGGGTGGACTCTTGAGGAATATAACCAACCAATTCGAATACCATCAAGGAGTCCCATTTGCCCAAAAGAGCTATGGAGCCCCCTTTACACCAAATTTTTTCTCTTCAAGATATGTTGATGTCTTCTAGTTTAAAATTTTAGTATTTCTACCATCCATGGCAAGACAAGGAAGGTGTTCACACTCCTCCTGTGAAAGGGGAGTTGTGCAAAGCAACAAAATTTGAAATTTGGGTTTTAGAAAACAGCAAAAGAAAGGGATCTACCAGTCGGTACGAGATCCGACCGTTCTTGCTGCCTTTAATAGGGATAGTCGGGCCAAGGACTAAGCACTTCTTAAAACTTGTACAAGTCATTTGATTGATGCAGTCCTATATGATTATGTATAGAGGCATGAAATTTGATTTTGAAATTTATTTTGAACTTGATTTGAACATGAGCTTGTTTTATATAAATTTGAGTGAGTCTTGGACAAGTTATTCAACTTGTTTTGGAAATTTGGTTGAAATTGAAAATTAGAAATTTGATGTTACTCAAAATTCATTTGAATTTGATTCAAAGATTTGATAAATTTGGAAAATTTGATTGACAAATTGGAAATTGGATGTCAAATTGGGAACTTGATTTGTAAATATCTTCAAATTGAGAATTTAGTTCATTCATATGAACTTCAAGTTAATTTGTGATAAAAAATTTTGAACTTGACTTTGGACAAATTGAAGAATGAACTTGAGTTAAATAGCTTGTAAAAATGGGTCGAATGGCCACATTTAAAAGCCCCTTTAGAAAGAGATAGGAATCTTGAGTAAAAATTGTACCATGTCAACTTTTAAATAAGATATTGAACTTCCCAAGTTCATAAGCAAAGCTTGTTTTGGACAAAGTAGAGATTCCAAAATGTTATTATTGGAAGATATAATGTAATTCCATATTTCAAATATATGTTTGACAAAATTGGTAAGATTCCTATATTTTCATCTAAAAAATAAGTGAAACTCCAAATTCTTTGCAATATGACACAGTCACGTTTTGCAACGTAAAATTGGTCCACTTTCAAAAGATGATGGTGATGTATGTAATTGAAAAAGTGAGTGCATGCATGAGGTAAGGAAATAATCTGTATGAATGCATACATTTTTCACTCTCACTTGCTCTCAATGTACATACATTCTAAAAACAAAATTGTAAGGATTTACTCTAATAGAGATATCATTTTCAAGTTCTTCAGCAAAGTATTTTTTGTAAGCTTCCCATTGTGACCTTGCTGATTCTCCTAGATAAGTTTCAAGATATGCTATCACTTCTCTCGTGTCATTATGTCCTAAATTTGCTTTTAAATAGTCCTTCATTTTTATGGCACCCCATTGTTCTATGATTTGGGGCCATAGTTAGGGATCATGCACGGCAGTGTTAAGTATGCGTCCATGATCTATTAATCTTTTGTTATCCACTACTTCTAAATGATAAGGTTTTCCTTTTAGTCGATAATCTTGATGAATGTCATGAATTTCAGAATAAGGTTTTCTAGGAGGATATCTGTAGTGTTTATCTTCCATATATTCTTCTGTAACTATTGGCCTGCTGGATGCAGATGCATGAGGCTCCATATAATTATTAACAAGGATACCTTGGAGGGAATAGATTTCATAATTTGTATAATCAATTTTGGTTATAGAAATTGTATCCTCAATTTCAGTTTCTTGGTTTGAGGCTCTAACCCTGATTTTTTCTTCGTGATAATATATTTCTTGGTCTATATTAATTTCATTTAAGGATTTTAAGCTTTCTTCAAGCTCAACTAATCGTAAAATCTTATCTATTTTTATTCCTAAATCTTTAAGAAAAAAGATTTTATTTTGCTGGTTTTGATTGTCCATCTTTATATTCTGTATCGTGTTTTGAGTTTTCATCTTTATTTTTGTTTTTTCATCCTTTGGGTGTTTCATCTTTTCATTTGATGAATAGATATTTATGACTTAATTAAGACCTTATTGGTTGAGATGGTTTAATAGTTAGTTTATCTAATTTTTTAATTAACTCATCATAATCTGATCCAACTTTTGTTTTTCCTATTTTTTAGGATTTTACCATATTTCTTTTCCATATCTTCAAGTCTTTTTAACACTTGACATACTAAACCAATAGTGAGATTAAATAATTTTGGATATTCTTTATCTTCTTGAGAAGTCCCTTCATATTTTGTAAATCCAAAGGCTGCCTGGATCCCATTGATTTTTAATTTTTTTATTAACTGGCAAGTCTTCTTCTATTTTAGCTTAATGTTATGTCATGAATGCTTTTTATCATTTGTTGTAGTTATGTAAGTACTAAATTTTTTTCATCTAATCCTTTAACTGGGATATCTAACTTATCAGACAGCCAAGGGCTTGTTGTTCCATTGAATTCTTATTTTGTTCTAAGTATTGGAGTCACTCTTTACCTTTGAAAGATTTTATCAAATCATTTATTTGACTTTTTTGATAATCAGTATTATTATTTAACTCTCTAAGCAATTTGTTTCTACATTGCATAGAGGTGATGTTTGCATCAAACATATTTTTATAGTATTGAGCACTTGTTTCTATTAATTTTCCTTGCAAATAAGAAGATCTATTATAGTGTAAAGCTGTCTATTTTGTCAATGACCTTCATGCTCATAATTTTTGTTGAAATGACAGTTATATTATAATTGTTCTTAACCTATATGAATTGTACGGGAATTTATGGGTAAACTTAGATCTAAAAAATTAAGTTTTCCCATTGAAGGTTTTATCTTTTTGTTTCCAATTTCTCTGACGTAAATCCAAGATATGTATTTTTTTTAACCGATATGTATGAGTTATTACTATCTTTTGATTGGATTTTTCCAATGGGTTTTGTTGTTAGTATCTTCTATGGGCATCTTAGAAAGATGTCGAGTGTCTAGCTTGGGCTTGAATTTCCTCTAAGTCCTTTAAAGATTGGTCATCTTCTTCAATGACCACATGGTGATGTTGTTCATATGATATGAACCTAATGAATTCTTGTGCATGTCAATCTTTGTAGTGCATGGCGTCTGTAGGCACATGTGTAGATTCTTTATGAATAAAATTTTCTACCTGCCATTCTAGTACAGGGAGTACATTTGAACTATAAGTTTTAGGTTAATCAATTTTATTCCTTGAGATACTATTGCATCTTCAATCCCTTAGATATTTAAATTGTACTTGAGTTGATCATTGTTGAAATAAAAAATAATTCAAAGGATTTCAAGACATAAGAAATAACTAATAATTCAATGTCTACTGAGGAAATGTTTTCCTTTTCCATAAATTTCCCCGATGAATAACGACACATTTCTTTAGTTGCTTTTGAATCGTATTGGAGGGTTTAACTAATAAAACTGCACCCCACACAAGATGTGACCCGTCTGTTTGGACTATTAGATAGTTTGAACAAAGCGGTAGTTTGAGGGGTTTTAGTTGAGTGACCAATTGTTTAATCTTTTTTTAACACTTGTTCTATATCTTCTTGAATAAAGAGTAGAACTCCATTAGGCCTTAACTTAGCATATAGGCCAGCAACTAGATGGTGTAGTTGAGGGATATATGGCATGTCATAGTTTAGAATGTCTAGGAACTGTTGGAGTGGCTTTTTATCTTCTACTTTGTCTAAGAATTCTTTGATAATTTTGTTTATAATGTGAGTTTGAAGATTTACGTATCCATTTTCGATTTCTGTCCCAAGGAATTTGATATGAATTTGGAGTAATTCTATTTTTTTCTTTGAAATAATAATACCATGTTCTTCAAATGTTTCAAAGATTTTTTTTCAAATGTTTAATATGTTTGTATTTTTGTTTTAGAAAAAACAAGAATATCATCAACATAAATGATGGAGAAATCGTTGCATTTTTGTAGTGCATTATCCATTTTTCTTTGAAACACACTCCGTGCATTTTTTAAGCCAAAAGGCATTACTAACCACTCATAGTGACCTTTTGAACATGTAAAAGCTAACCATTCTATGGATTTGTCATCCACTTTTACTTGCCAAAACCCACTTTTGCCATCAAATTTTGGAAAATATATATCTTGTATCCTTGGATTAAGGTATCTTTGTCAGAGATGTTATATCCGTCATCCCTTGTATTGTCATTTATTCTCCTATAATTGATGACCATTATAGTTTTTTCACAAACTTGTTCAGAATGCTTGTTTACAATAAAGGCAAAGAAGCGAAGAACACTTGTACTCATACGAATAACTTTTAGCTTAAGTAATTCTGTAATATGTTCTTCCATATGTCTTTCTTCTACAAGAGAATGTTTTATATTTTTTGTTTTAATCCTTAAGTCTGGATTTATTTTGTCTAGTTTACAAACTATCTTATTTTTCTCCCAATGTCTCTGAGGGTTTTCTCCTAAAATTTATACTTTTCAGAGTTTGGAGTTAACATCATCTAGTTCAGGATAACTATAATTAATGTCGATATGGTCGAGGCAGTTTATTAATCTTTTATTGTCTAAAAGATATATGAGTTGTTCAAACCTACAGAGATCTATGTATGTTAGCCCTTCATAAGAAGGAATAAGATATTTTACTTTGCTTTTTACAAAAGTAGAGAGGTTCTGTTGATCTCATAATGTTTGGCATACGACATCTGGATGCTTTTGTTTGCTTTGTCCTTTAACAGGACAAGTGCCATCTTGACTTGTTATGCAATTTGTAGGTGTCATTGTTTTCATTTGTTTTGATGTGTTCCACCACACTTTGCATGTGCTAAAGATGGAGTAATAGTAGGGGAATGTATCTACTTAAAGGTGGTATAATGATCTCTGAGGAGTTGCATTCCATGTTTGGAAATAACTATACCTTCTTGGATTCCTATAAAAATAGATAGGCAAATAATAAAATATGTAGGATGAATATTTAAATCTCAAACATAAACTTTTGGGCAATTGATAGGTTGAGTTAATTTTCCTTGTATGGTTACAGGTTGGAGTCTAACCAGTTCTTGTGGAATGTATTTGGAATAAGAAATATTTATTCTTGCCATTGTTTCTACCAAGATAGGTTTTTCCATCTGTTTTTTATATTTTGGATCTACTAGGGATTTATCTAGAATGGTAGTCGCACATCCTATGTCAATTAAGGCTTGGGTATCAAAATAGTTTTCCCTATAGTTATTTTACTCTATACCATTAATTGGTGGAGGAATTTTTTGGATTCCTCTTTGTGAAGAAAGCCTATTAGATCTGTTAGATTAACTTCTTTATGCATTAAAGTGAAAGAAGAATGAGTTTTCTTTACTATTTGTTCTTGTAAATCTTTAATTTGTTGTTGATTTCTTGTTATGAATCTTTCTATTTCATCTTTATAATTTTCTAATCTTCTTACTCTTTTCTCTAGACTAGTTTCATCGATCTTGAATTGGCAATTCAGTATTTGGTTTAAGGATATTTAAGCAAAGTCTATAGACTTCTGTGTGATAGAGGGTACATTTCCACCTGTTTTTCATACTTGGGAATCTTGAGCACATAAAGCATTGTTTAGTTAAATTTCCTTCTTTGAATTTGCAATCGTGGTAGCAATCTAAATTATTCTTTATCAAAATTGTAAAGTTCTAGAAATTCATCTAAGACATCTCTTTGATAATTTATTGTCTTATTTTTAGTGAATTTTTTATTAGAGGATTATCTTCTTCCTCGGAATTCATATTTTTGGAATCTTCAATATATTCCACAGATATTATGGAATAAATAGACTCTATGTCACTAACACGTTTATCTATATTTATAAGTTCTTGGTTTGTTGTATAAACCAAAATGACTTCTTTTATATAAGCATTTGATAATTTGGGGCAACAACTTCCTAAATGGGTATTATCCTAACAAATGATGTAGCTTAGTTTATTTTTATACTTCCTTCTTTTGTCATATTTTCTGACATGTTTTTTCTTCATTTAGGAAAGGTGCTTTGTTTTTTAATTTTCAAAGAAAATATTTTTTAGACCTTCTAGGGTTATCCTTTGTTTCTTTTCATCGTCTTTTGCTTACAGATTTTCTGGTTTCTATAGATGCACCAAAATTTTGAGGAGTATAAATTTTTTTGCAAAAGGAGTGATCCCCTTTTAATTGTTTTTTGTATTTTAATTTTAGAATATTTATTTTCTAGGCATTTACTTATATAGCCTATTCTATAAAAAGTATTTTGAGATATTTTTAGGAGTTGATTTATTTGGAGATATTCAGGCCAACCCTTAACAATTTCTTGCCTAATTCTATAGGAAGCTTTTTAAAAAGTCTTTCTCCTATTTCATTGTTATTAAAATTTTCAGAAATAGTTGTATAGTAGTATTATGCTCTTAGGAATTCTCTGATATGATTCCAACTTGTTAGGCTTAGTTGCTCAAGCCTGCACACAACTTCTTTTTGGGCTTCTTCCATTCTTGTGTTAGGACTAGTTCCTGCTAAGATCATTTGTATTCTAAAAACAAAATTATAAGGATATACTTCAATGGAGATATCATTTTCAAGTTCTTCAGAAAAGTATCTTCCGTAAGTTTCCCATTGTGACCTTGCTGATCCTCCTAGATAAGTTTCAAGAGATGCTATCATTTCTCTGGTGTCTTTATGTCCTTACTTTGCTTTTAAATAATCCAGTATTTATTATGGCACCCCAATTATGTTCCCATATGAATTGTACAAGAATTTCTTGGTAAACTTACATATAAAATTTTAGGTTTTTCTATATAAGGTTTTATCTTTTCTATTTCTATGATGTAAATCCATGGTATGTATTTTTTAACTCATATGTATGAGTTGTTACTATTTTTGTTGGGACTTTCCCAATGGGTTTTATTATTAGTATCTTATGTGGGTATCTTAGAAAGATATTGAATAATCCAGTATTTATTATCTTCAATACTAAGCAAAGGTATGGTTTCTATCTGGTTTTCTAGAACAAACATTGCAAGTTCTCTATTGTAAGTATATCTACCTTGTAATCTTATCCACTCATTATGGTGGTAGAGGATTTCAGGGTTTAAGACCTGCCGAAGTCCCCTTTCTTGCCAATCTTTAGGATTTTTAGCAAGTTCTTCTAGTTGTAAGTTATGATTACTAGACGAAGCTCTGTGTCATCTTCTTTGGAATGTTTCACCTAAAAAAGATGGATGAAACGCATTTCCCAAGGTGAGAGTTTCTCATAAAGTACGAGACCTTCCTATAAAGGATGAAATCATCCTAGTTTCACTCATTGGGTAATCATGCCTCTTCTCATAAAATTGGACTATAATCTTTTAGAAGAAAAACACAAATTTTGGCTCTGATACAAAATTATGCGCCGCTGTATTTTGAACTTAAAAATTCTGTCGAACAACATATCTCCAACTGTAAAGTCCCTTTGCCTCTTTATTGATATTGATTAAACCTATTAACTACGTTGGGCCTTTTCCCCGATTGCTTATGTTTAGCCTAGTTGGTACTTCATGCCTTGATACTTCAGTTATTACAAGAATAGAGAAACTAATAGATGAGGTACAACAAGTCATAGCAAGTAGTAGGAACTGACAAGCATATGGAAATATAGAAAGCTTTTAGAAATAAATACAGAACTACTTACAGGATGAGCATTCCTTTATTGATCTTTAAAAGTGTACATCCCCATTTTTGAGAGAGGTTCTTTTCTTAGCCTATGATAGGTACCATTTCTTACCTTAGGAATACATCTTAAAATCTGAAAAAGGAAGGAGGGAAGGAAGGAAGGAAAGGGAAAGTTTCTTTTTTGCAGCCACAAGTCTCAAAGAAAGATTTGACCTCCTTCCTTCTTAATGTAGAGTGAGGATTTTATGGAGGTTTCTGAAGTCTCCCGAGAAGCTTCTGTGTAGTCTACTTTATAATAATTTTTTCCACAGTTTTTTTGCTTTTGGCGGTAGTGAGTGAAGGGATAAGACTCTTTTATTAGTGGATGCTCTGCCATACATGATAGAGTGCACTTTGATTTTTTTGACAAAACATCTTTTGGCTGAGTGATCAATTAAAAGGTACCACTTTCTTTTGACTTTCACATGGTCATATTGTTCGGAGAGGAATCAGATTCTCTCTTGTAATGTGGTCTCAATGGAGTACGCGGAAAGATGGGTTGTCTTCTTCTGCCTGCTACTGTTGGCCTTCTTACTATAAATTTTTTTAGTCCTTTTCTTTCTCCTATTGCCATTTTCCTTTGACACACATAGCAAGTTCCTGCTTGGTGCTTTATGAGGTGGCAATAGAGTTTGGCTATAACTTTAGAGTCTTGTATGTTCCCTTTGCTTATGTGATCTATGAATCCTTAAAGTTTTCCCAGTGCAGTGGTATCTTTCTTTTTGTGCAAGCTGTATAGCACATCTTCTGATGGAAGAGTGATGCCACCATATCTTTCATTTTACTTGTGATTTTGCATGTGATTTTCATGCCCAAGGCACGTCTGTAGTGTACAAACTTCATTTTGTCCTCTATCTGGAGATAGATTTTTTGTTTTCAATTTATCTCAAAAGTTAATTTTACCTACAAGTCGTGTTTAGACTAAGTGAATACTTTTCTTTTCTTTCCAAGGGTCATCTAGAAGACTGATTAGTTCTGGTGCTGTTGAAAAGAATTTTAGGAAGTCTATAGATTTAGCATTAAAACCAGAATTTCCTGAAGTAAATTCTCTTGCAGCCTTATCTAATTCTAGGGGTAATAAACTGATTTCCTGAAATGAAGTGGATAAGTAAATCATGGCTAGGGTGCCATATTGAAACTATTTTGAATGAATTTTGGGTTACAACCTTGTGAAGAAAGAATCTTGGGATAAAGTCCAGAACAACCATTAAGATACTTTTCATTTGGGTCTTCTACTAGCAACTGGTGCAGTTTAGCTAAGGCTTAAAAATATCTGCTAATAGTTTCTAAAATTTGAATGATTTCATCAAACACTTTTGAAAGATGAGTTTTTGTAGGCATGTCAGAAATTGTGTTCACAGTAAGTTGGGTTTTTTGGGTCATGATGATACCTGTTTTCGACATTGTAGCCCATTTTGTCTCCACTCTTTGTAGAAGATCTACAACTTCATCTAGTCTTGTAGTCAGTTCAGAGTGTTGATAAAGTACCTCTATTACCAACTTCTATTGTTCTTTGTAGAAACCGACTAGCATGTCGATTGCTTTTGAAAGTTCTTTTGCCACGCTATCCATTCTGTATTAATAGGAGGTGAGAGCGGATGTTTGCAGTGTCATTATCCTTTCCTTTGATATGATCAAAGGTGATTTGAGTCAGGTAAGTTGATACAGTATCTCTGAAATTCAACCATCGTCTATATAAACTATTTTCTTGTCTCATGTAATTGAGCATGAAACATTACAATAGCTTCACAGTCAGTTTGAATGCAGAATTGTTTTCAAAGTATAATATTTCAAAGGATTTCAAGGCATAAGAAATAGCTGATAATTCAATGTCTATTAAGGAATTGTTCAGCATGTGACCTGTCTGTTTGGACTATTAGACAGTTTGAACTAAGTTGTAGTCTAAGGGGTTTCAATTGACTGACCAATTGTTTAATCTTTTTAACATGTTTTATATCTTTTTGATTAAAGAATGGAACTCCATTAGGCCTTAACTCAACGTACATGCCAACAACTAGATGGTGTAGTTCACGGATATATGGCCTGACATAGTTTAGAATGCCTAGGACCTGTTGGAGTACCTTTTTATCTTCTAATTTGTCTTTCTTCGATAATTTTGTTTATAATATGAGTTTAAAGATTTATGTACCATTTTTTATTTCTGTTCCAAGGAATTTGATATGGGTTTGGAGTAATTCCATTTTTTTCTTTGAAATAATAATTCTCTATTCTTCAAATGTTTCAAAGATTTTTTTCAAATGTTTAATATGTTCATTTTTGTTTTTAGAAAAAACAAGAATATGATCAACATAAACGATGGAGATATCTTTGCATTATCCATTTTTCTTTGAAAAACATTTGGTGCATTTTTCAAGCCAAAAGACATTACTAACCATTCATAGTGATCTTTTGGACATGTAAAAGCTATCCATTCTATGGATCTGTCATCCACTTTTACTTGCCTCAAATTTTGAAAAATATCTTTTACTTATATCATTTCCATTAAGGTATCTTTGTTGGGGATGTTATATCTGTCATCCCTTGTATTGTCATTTAGCCTCCTATAATTGATGACAATTCTAGTTTTTCCTCGAAACTTGTTTAGAATGGTTGTTAACAATAAAGGTAGAGGAATGATGAACACTTGTATTCATACGAATAACCTTTAGCTTAAGTAATTTTCTAATATGTTCTTCCATGTCTCTTTCTTCTTCTAGAGAATATTTTATATTTGTTGTTTTAATTCTTAAGTTTGGATTTATTAAGTCTAGTTTACAAATTAACTTATTTTTCTCCCAATGTCTCTGAGGGTTTTCACCTAGAATTTATAGTTTTGAGAGATTGGAGATAATATCATCTAGTTCATGGTAACTAGAATTAAATCCAATTTGGTCGAGGCATTTTATTATTCTTTTATTGTTTAAAAGATATTTGGGTTGTTCAAAGCAAAGGTCTATGTCTGTTAGCCCTTCAAAAAATGGAATTAGATATTTTACTTCACTTTCTACAAAGGTAGAGAGGTATTGTTTATCTAGTAATGTTTGGCATACAAAAACTTGATGCTTTTGTTTGCTTTGTCATTTAACAGGACAAGTGCAATCTTGACTTCTTATGCAATTTGTAAGTGTTATTGTTTTCGTTTTTTGAGGTTTCCCACTATGCTTTGCGGGCACAAAAGATGTAGTAATAGTAGGGGGAATGTAATCTACATGAAAGGTGGTATAAGGATCTCTAAGGAGTTGCATTCTATGTTATGAAATCTATTCCCTCCATGGTGTCCTTATAAGAACTGACAAACATAAAGAAATATAAAAAGCTTTTAGAAATACATATGGAACTACTTACAGGGTGAACATTCCTTTATTGATATTTAAAAGAGTACATCCTCTCTTCTGAGAGATGTTCTTTTCTTATCCTATGGCTGGTACCATTTCTTTCCTTAGGAATAAATCATAAGAGCTGTAAAATGAAGGAAGAAAAGGGAAAGCTTCTTTTGCTACCCACAAGTATCACTGAAAGATTTCACCTCCTCCCTTCTTAATGCAGAGTAAGGATTTTATAGAGGCGTCCTATGTCTCCAAAGCAGTTTCCATGTCCCCTACTTCAAGATAATCTTATCCACAAGTTTTTTTGCTTTTGGCGGTAGTAAGTGAATGGATAAAATTCTTTTATTAGTGGATGCTCTGCCGTATGCGATAGAGTGCACTTTGATTTTTCTGACAAGACATCTTTCGATTGGGTGGTCCCTTAAAAGGAACCACTTTTTTTGTCTTTCACATGGTCCCGACTTTCGACAGAGTGGTCTTTAAAAGAGCCACTTTCTTTTATTGTTCACATGGACATATTGTCTGGAGAGGAATAGGATTCTTTCATGTAATGTAGTCTTAGTGGAGTACATGAAAAGATGGGCTGTCCTCTTCCGTGTGCTACTGTCGGCCTTCTTATTGTAAAATTTTTTAGTCCTTTGCATTTTCCTGTCATGCATATGCCTGCTTGGTTCTTATGAGGGAGCAATAGGCCTTGGCTATCTCTTTAGAGTATTGTATGTCTCCTTTGTCTATGCAATCCATGAATCCTTGAAGTTTTGCCAATGCACGTCTATGCGCCCTTCTAGAGACATGATTACCCAATTAGTGGAACTAGGATGATTTCACCCTTCATAGGAAGATTTCATACTTTACGAGAAACTCCCACTTCCAAAAACAGGTCTCACCTCTCCTTTTTACATGAAACATTCTGAAGAAGATGAGACAGAGCTTTGTCAAATAATCATAACCTAGAACTAGAAGAACATGCTGAAATTCTATAAGATCATCAAGAAAAAGGACTTCGATAAGAATTAGACCCTGAAATCCTTTACCACCATAAAGACTGGAGAAAATTACAAGGAAGATATACTTACAATAGAGAACTTGCAATGTCTGTTCTAGAAAACCAGACAGAAACCATACCTTTGCTTAATAATGAAGGGATTAGAATACTTCAAACTTGTGGATATAGCCTTAAATAACTAGGTTTAATTGTAGTAAAAATCAGACCTCTTCATAGAAGAAATATAGGAGGAAAATGCTTTGTCATGGTTTTAGATAAATGTTTCCAAAAAGCTGCAAGCATAAATTTAGGAGCTATAGAAATAAATCTACAAACAAAGGTGCTAAAGTGTACCCTCTGTCACACATAAGTCTATAAACTCTGCTTAAATATTCTAGAACCAAATATTGAATTGCCAATTCAAGATTATACAAACATAGAGAAAAAATAGATGAAACTAGTCAAGAAAAAGAGTTAGAAGTTTAGAAAGTTATAAAGATGAAATAGAAAATTTCGTAACAAAAGATCAAGAACAAATTAAAGATTTATATGAAAAAATAGTAAAGGAAACTCCTTCTTTTGCTTTAATGCATAAAGAAGTTAATCCAACAGATCTAATAGGCTTTCTTCATAAAGAAGAATTCGAAAAATTCCTCCACCAATTAATGGTACAATGTAAAATAACTGTTGGGAAAACTATTATTGATACCTAAGTCTTAATTGACACAGGATGCACAACTACCATTCTAGATAAATCCCTTGTAGATCCAAAATATATAAAATAAATGGAAAAGCCAGTCTTAACATAACAATGGTAGGAATAAAAATTTCTTATTCCGAATGCATCTCAAAAGAACTGGTTAGACTCCAACATGTAACCATACAAGGAAAATTAACCCAACCTATTGATTGCCCAAATGTCAGAGATTTAGATTTTCATCCTACATATTTTATTATTAGCCTATATTTTCTTATAGAATGCCAGAAGGTATAGTTATTTCGAAACATAGAACGCAATTCCTCATAGATCCTTTGTAACAAGCCGATGTACTTCTAGTCTTGGGCCCCTGGTTCAGTGGATCTCAACCCACCTCCTAGCAATTTCAGCTCCAACCCCAAAAAGGCTAGGAACCAGGACAACCATTTATTTAATAACCGCATTTATAAGCCTATGAAGATCCCTCACAATCTTCAATATGGCATTAATTTTTTGGGGTGTTACAATCCACCCCTCTTAAGGCACACGTGTCCGCGCATGTGGTACCCTAGGTCCGAGTGTTGAACCGGTTCTGATACCATTGTAACAACTAGACCCACTCCTGGGGCTCGAGCCCCTGGTTTGGTAGATCCCAACCCACCCCCTAGTAGTTTCGGCTCCAGCCCTCAAAAAGGCTAGTAAACAGGACAACCATCTATTCAATACCCTCATTTGTAAGCCTTGAAGATTCTTCACAAACTTCAATACGAGACTAAATTTTTTGGGTATTACAATCCACTCCTCTTAAGGCACACATGTCCATGTGTGTGGGGCACCAGGTTCGAGTGTTGAACTGACTCTGATGCAGGAGTAACAACTCGACCCACTCCTGGGGCTTGAGCCCTTAGTTCCGTGGATCCCAACCCACACCCTAACAGTTTCAGCTCCAACCCCCAAAAAGGCTGGTAACCAGGACAACCATCTATTCAATAACTTCATTTAGAATGCTTTGAAGATCCTTCACAATCTTCAATACGAGACTAAATTTTTGAGGTGTTACAATTTACCCCCCTTAAGGCACACTCATATGCGCATGTTGGACCCATGTTCGAGTGTTGAACTGACTCTGACACCAGGGTAACAATATGACCCACTTCTAGGTTTGGACCCTTGGTTTGGCGAATTTTAACCTGTCCTCTAGCAGTTTCGACTCCAATCTTAAAAAGGATAGGAACAAAGAAAACCATCTACGTAATAAACCCCTTTATAAGCCCTTGAAGATCCCTCACAATCTTCAATACGAGACTAAATTTTTAGAGCGTGATAATCCACCCCCTTAAGGTACACGCGTCTGCAAGTGTGGGACCCTAGGTTTGACTGTTGAACTGGCTGTGATACTGTTATAACAACTCGATCCACTTCTAGGTTTGGGCCCTTGGTTTGGCGAATCCCAACCTGCCTCCTAGCAATTTCAGCTCCAACCTCAAAAAGGCTAGGAATCAAGACAACCATCTATTTAATAACCTCCTTTATAAGCCCTTGAAGATGCCTCATAATCTTCAATATGAGACTAAATTTTTGGGGTGTTACATCTTTATACTACCTTTAACATAGATTGCATTCCCCCTATTGTTACTTCATCTTTTGCACCTGCAAAGCCTGGTGAGACACCTTCAAAAATGAAAACAATAACACCTACAAATTGCATAACATGTCAAGATTACACTTGTCCTTTTAAAGGACAATGCAAACAAAAGCATCAAGATTTCGTATGCCAAACATTACTAGATAATCGAAACGTCTCTACCTTTGTAGAAAGTGAAGTAAAATATATGATTCCTTTTATGAAGGGCTAACAGGCATAGACCTTTGTAGGTTTGAACAACCCAAATATCTTTAAGACAATAAAAGAATAATAAATTGTCTTGACCAAATTGACATCAATTCTAGTTACCTTGAACTAGATAATATTATCTCCAAATTCTCAAAAACTAGAAATTCTAGCAGAAAATCCTCAGAGACATTGGAAGAATAAGATAATTTATAAAGTAGACATAATAAATCCAGACTTAAGAATTAAAACAAAAAATATAAAACATTCTCTTGAAGAAGAAAGAGATATGGAAAAATATATAACAAAATTACTTAAGCTAAAGGTTACTTGCATGAGTATAAATGCTCATCCTTCCTCTGCCTTTATTGTTAACTAGCATTCTAAACAGGTTTGTTAGCTATGATTTACTTATCCCTTTCATTTGAGGAAATCAGTTTATTACTCCCTGAATTAGATAAGGCTGTAAGAGAATTTACTTTATGAAATCTTGGTTTCACAGCTGAATATATGATCTTCCTAAACTTCTTTTCAGCAGCACCAAAACTGGGTGTGGGGAGTCAGGAAGCTTATCTTCTTCTTTGACAGGGAGCTCTTGGTGAGGAGCTTGTTTGCCGAGCCTCCAAGACAGTGATTCCTCCACCGTAGTATTCCTTCTCTGAGTGACCATGCTGTTGTTCGACAGGCTGGCCCGTTTCTTGAAGGAGATTATTTCCTCACACTTGAGGGTATGCATTTTCGCTTTTCTTTAGGAGTCACCCTTTCTTAGTCTAGGTGGTGCGCTTGCCTCCCCATTAATCCTTTGCTTCTCGGGTGTCCACTGTTGCTTCAAATCCAGGAAGCATGTAGGGGTCGGTTGCCTCAATCCTTGGTGCCCCGAAAGGCGTAACGTCGGTCCCCTACCTCATGGTGTTGGGCTCAATTTTTTCGGTTTCATGGTTGGCAGTCTTCTCCAAATTCCGTGCTTTCCCTATCTCCCTCCATAAGGCGTCTCACTTGCATGATGGATAGGATTGCCAAATGTGTCTTCTTCCATGCAGTCAAGTGTATCCACTTCCTCATTCGCAAGTAGGTGGAATTTATTGTCGTCATACCCAACGTTGTGAACGACTTGTGTTGGGGGAGATACTTTGTTTCTCCTTCGAACTAGCTTGATATGATCCTATTCATTTTCCGTGGGGTTTTGCCAGTTGGGAGTTTTCATTGTTCGTTGAAGCATGCCTAGTTGTGAAAGATTTTCCATATGTCAAGGAGAGATAGGCAGGTGGTTGAATTAGCTTAACATGTCAAGGAAAGTTCGCTGGGTGGAGGATCAGCACAACTAAAGAAATGAACTTTAAATTTCAAAATTCTATCGTAATCCCTTGAATATTGCCTTCATTATGTTCTCACCATATTATGTTGTTATCATATTTTATAATAGTCTCCAGCCGTTGTAACGTCTTGTTAACCATATTATATAAGTTAAGGACTATTCTTGCTCATTATCACACAAGTGGTTCTCTCATTTTCTTGAGTTACTATTTTCTTTCTTAATCTTCATTGTTTCATGGTATGAGAGCATTTGACTATTAAACATATGGTGTCATCATCATCAACACAATGGAACACAATTGTAACTCGTCTCTGTGAAGTTAAATAGAGATAATTATTTGTTGTGGAGGAGTCAATTTGAATCCGTTATGATATCATAAGACCTGTTGAAGTTTGTCGATTGTTCAGCAGAAGCTCCGAAAGAAACCATTCTAAGAGATGGCAAAGATGAACCCAATCTTGAGTTCGCTATATGGAGAAAAATGAATCAATTGGTTTTAAGCTGGATTAAAGCCACCGTTCTGAAGCTGTTCTCGGTCAAATTACTAAAAAAAAGATATGATGTTCATTAAGAAAGGTAACCCAGATATGGTTTCTTACTTGCAGAAAATTAAACTTTTATTTGATTATCTTGATGTTGTTGGCTATCATACGCCAAATGAAGATTTAGTTCAAATTGTGCTCAATTGACTTCAATCAAATTATGAGAGTCTGGTCACCTCTCTAGTCACAACCACATCAAAGATGCTTAGTTTTGCCGAGCTATATGATCTTCTATTAAACCAAGAAATGCGTCTTTAACTTATGAAACATGGTGTTACTAAATCGCCTATGGAGAAACAAGTCGCTATAACAGCCTTCAATGCCTTTTGAGGTCGTGAACATGGACACAGTCGATGATTTTATCAAGGAAAAGGTGGTTGTGGTAGAAATCAACATCAATCCAATAACCATCAACAAACATCTGGAGAACATCTATCTAAGAAATCCATTGAGAGCCAATATTGTGGTTGTAAGGGCCACATAGACAAGACATGCTCGGATACTAATCCCATTTCCAGCCATGACATTGCAGGAATCTAGTGATGAATATTGGTATCCAGATACAAGGGCAACCAATAATATTGTCGCTAGTGGCAAACATTTTAAAAACAAGCAAATTTACTCGGGTTCAGAGTTCGTAATGGTTGGAAATGGTACGTTCCTACCTACTTGTCACGCAAGGGAGTTACCGGTTAATATTCAACAGACTTCTTTTATTTTGAAAAGTAGTTTACATGTCCCTAAGATTGCACATAATTTGATTTCTGTGGATTAGTTTACATCTGACAATAATTGCATTTTTTATTTTACTCCATCTGAATTTGTGATCAAGGACCACAAGACAGGCTCAGTGCTTCCTCGAGGAATCAAAATTAGTGATGACCTTTACCCAGTTCAAGTAAGGACTAGAACTGATGGTGACATCAAGAAGGTGTGTGTGGCTCTACAAATAAAAAAAGTTTGAGAGTCGTATGAGGAACGACATTAGTCGGGCATGCTAATAGGAACATAGTATCTTTGCTTAATTCTCTCAATCATATTTCAATAAATAGCCATATTCCAAAAAAGTGTGTGAACACTATTTAATCGGAAAGGCACATAAATTGCCTTTTCTTTTATCTTCTTTTCATGTTGGTAGAACTCTAGATCTCCTTCACATGGATGTTTGGGAAGCAGCCCATGTGGAATCTAAAGATGGTTTTAAGTATTTTTTATTGATTGTTGATAATTATTCCCACTTACTTGGCTATTTCTATTGAAAAGTAAAAGAGAAGTATATCAGTTTTTTGTCAATTTCAAACTTATTGTGGACAAACAGTTGGGAACTACCATCAAATCTATTCAATCAGACAATAGAAAGGAATTTTTTAATAAAAATCTTGAGAATTAATTGGAAATTCAATGAATTATGCACTGTTTTGCGTGCCCATATACACCTGAACCAAATAGGATTGTAGAAAGAAAGAATCGACATGTTGTCGAAACCGGGTTAATTATGCTTCCTGATGCTTAACTTCACCATCGATATTGGGTTGAGACTTTTCGTATGGTTGTCTATGTAATTAATCGACTGCCCACTCTCAAACTAGATCGAAAATCACCTTTTCAAATGATGTTTAATCAAGTTCCCGACTATGGATTTCTTCGGGTTTTTGGATCCAAGTACTATCCATTATTGATGTTGAGCAATGATACCAAGTTTCAACCAAAAACCACTCCTTGTATTTTTATTGGACACACAGGATATATGTGTCTAGATCTGAAATCGATGCGAGTGTTAATTTCTCGTCATGTCATTTTTTATGAGTATACTAGAGGCTCCAGCAACTCTCATGATGTTTCCCTCCAAGAGGCTGATTTACAACAATGGGTACATCAATTTCATTTCCCTACTATTAATGCATGCAATACAACAAATCCAACTCTTGTAGGACCAGATGCAATGAAAGACTCAAATCGAGGGGCCATCATTATTCACCACTCAATAATATAAAGTGGCAAACTTCATCGAGTGTTCAGCTTGAGGCCATCCAAACCCAGTCAGAAAATGATCCAGCATCACAACTTCCTCCATTCGAGCCTCATAATGCTGCTGATCCAGATATTCAAGTGTCAATCACAAGTAAACTACAAAGTCAAGACACTACCAGAACTATTAGTTAGCCATCAACTCACTCGCATGATCACCCGCTCTATGATAGGTTCTCTCAAACCCAAGACATTTTTTGCTTAAATAAAGATGAATTCAGAACATGAACTAGTCACATTCAAGGAGGCTAGCACTACCACTCACTGGATTAAAGCTATGCAACAAGAAATACATTTGTTGCATAAGAATCAAACTTGGATTCTAGTGCCACGAAGGTTAGAGAATAATATCATTGATAATAAATGGATACACAAAATTAAACGAAATGCTAATGGTTCTATTTCTAGGTACAAGGCGCGCCTGGTTGCTCGAGGATTTTTACAAGAAGCCGAGGTGGATTATTTGAAGACTTTCAATCTCACTGTTAAGCCCACTACTGTCCGAGTCATTCTCACAATTGTTGTGAACATGCATGGCCTCTTCGCCAACTCGATTTTGATAATGCATTTCTAAACGACTTTCTCAATGAAGATGTTTATATCGCTCAACCATAAGTGTTTGAAGATCCAAGGTTTCCATCTCATGTAGGCAAAATAAATAAGGCACTTTGTGAGCTAAAGCAGATCCCTCACGCATGGTATCACCATCTTAGCACCTTTCTCAATGCCAATGGATTTCAGGTATCTCAATCAGATGCATCTCTTTTTATTTTCAGCAAAAAATGTGAAAAGATATACATCTTAGTTTATGTTGATGATCCTATTGTCACCAGATCATCCATTGAACTCATAAATCAAAATCTTGCTAAAATTCAAGCATCCTTTTTAGTCAAAGACTTGGGAGATTTATCACACCTTCTCGGCATAGAGGTGACTCGACAACCTAACTATTTGGTCATTCGGCAACAATAATATCTCTAAAACGTTTTACGAAAAGCTAAAATGACCAATGCCAAGCCCATCCAAACTCCTATGCATGCTGGCCATGTTTGAGGATCTACCTGTCACACCTCAACCTTTTGACCCTCAAACAATTTTTTTTTTCTAAACATAAAGCATTGAGGTGCAACTATACAACAATTCAAAAAGGAGGGAGCTATGTCATTCGAAACAACGAGGCAAACTTTCATTTGTATAACAATTTCAATTCATACAAAATCACATCTATGTGTATAACAAAAATGCCCCAAACCCCAACTTTGATGCCTAACAAAAATAAGACATCAAACAGACCAAACCATAACCTCCAGCACTACCAAAGACCCAAAACCTCCCCAGTAGAATGTGAGAGAAGCCATCCGATCAACCAGATGCCCCGTGTTCGCCAAAACTTGAAAAGGAAACAACTGAAGGCTTAGCCTTCGCAGTATGACAACAAGCTAGAAAAATCCCAAACCCTCTTAGGTAGGGCTCAAATATGAGAACAATCATAAAAACAATCTATCATAATGTCGTGTCTGGGCATAGTCACATCACTTGCCAAGAAGGCCCCTCACATACACCACGACATGTAAAGGTCATTCAATCGCCACGATAACACAATTTCAATTCACATGCAAGGCATGCATAAATATAGCGTTCTCATTCATTTCATTCACATGCACATCGTTCACATACATTTCATCTTCATTAATTTCAGTGAATTGACAGTTCTTGTGGGTACAAATACAGGCACGTGCAGCCGCTGCAGCGGTAGAACACTCATCCATGGGTGTGTGAATTTCAAGGAGAGATACTCAGCCTTCTCTAGGACACCCAAGTTGGGAAGGTGAGAGCCCAACGCTCCAAGCACATCACACAACAGTACCGTAGGGCCTTGCACCGCCTGCGCTTCGAACAGGCGAGACCAGTGGCGAAGGCATGACAACTCCCATACACATAGCCACATCCCACTGGCCTCTCATCTCTTATTCTTTCATTATTATCATTCTAATTACACATTCACAAAATGAATGGCTAGCTCATGTGGTTGGTACACTTCACGAGCGTACCCACACCTCCAATTGCCTCCACATGAGGGCCACACATATCAATACATTCTTAGCTAGCCGTCATACAGTAAGGGTACACTACCCTTCAATTTCAATCAATTGCATTATTGCCCATGGTAAGACATATGCTACACATCACAACATTTACAATCACACACATCAGTCACATCTTTCAAAACTTAGCCAAACCACGGAGAGTAGTCTCGATCCGTAATTGGCTCGTAGCTGTCCTAGGCAGTTATCATTCTAGGATGCTTTCTAATGCACAATTGGGGACGACGAGACATTCGACTCGGTACCCCACCTCATCTGTCCTAAGCAATTATCAATTCTAGCATGCACATGCAATGCGTAACATTTTCAAAACAAGCTTCTAATAGCTTTTCAAAACAAATTTTATCATATAACAAATCATTCACATGCATACATACATTCACTCGCAAAGCAATCATTCAATCACATCACAATTCTAAGATCCCACAATCCTAGGAACACACATTCACACGTTCAATCCATGCAGGGATTTGCATGGAATGCCGCAATACCTGCCGCACGCCCACAAAACTCTTCAAAATGCCTTGAGCTGCGAATTTGGTCGCTCAAGGTCTACGGGACGTGCCCGATGTACCTGCAGACATAAGCAAAAGATAAGATTTCTACTAGTTAGCTTCACGATCCAAACAAATATAAAACAAAATCATTGAGACATATGTCATCGCCTGAAGAGGGTGTTGACGGGTAGTGTCGACCTACAAAGCCCTCCAATAGGCCTCTTCTCAGCCCTAGAGTTTACCACCAAAAGGCTTAAGTTTCATGCTTTCGATTTGAATCGATCACTAATCAATTTCTCCCTTGCTTCCTTAGTTAAGGTGTCTTCCCAACATACACCCAACTTACAAGCTCCTCTGACTAACATAGAAATACGTCCAACGACAATAGTATACGCCACATGATCACTAAAACGATTCTAACGTTCTCCACAACAATTCAATCTCTACCATGCTTCCTAATTGCTTCAAAAATCAACCCATCATGCTTATAAGATCATTGTAGACATAGATCATCGTTCCTCCACATGAGTCCTGAACCTTCACCTAAATAGTAACGTTCTTAACAAACATCCTAATTCATCAAATCTGAAATCTAGCATGCTCTATTAATAATTATACATGCTCTAACAACAAATATACAACAATCTAGGCTCGATTAGGCCTTGCTCACCCTAATTTAAGAATTCGAACTGTTGTGATGCTTCCGGCAGCCACCTCAAGCATTCAAACAATCCCCAAAGTGCAAAAATCGTGTAATGCTGCCACCACCAACGCCGTCTAGTCGTTGTTATGAGGGGGAAGAACATATCCCCAAGTTGGCATCCGATCAAACAACGATAATATAGTGAAATAATCAGTAAGGAAGAGTGCTCGATTGTGGAAAAAGGGAAAAACAATCAGAAAATGGGGAGCGAGCTTGAGTAGAGGGCGTGTGGGCTGGAGGAGGGTGCAGGTAGTGTGAGTGGAAGAGGGGCACAACACGGGAGAGGGAGGAAACAGAAGGACCGAGGGTGAGCTCTATTAGATAGAGCATGGGTAAGGAAGTGAGACAGCACGAGAGGGAGCGGGTTCTGTTGGTGTGTTCAGTGGAGGGAGAGAAAGAGCATGCAGGTACAGAGAACGCTGTAGAGAGGGGAGAGACACACAGAGAGGGCGATAGTACGTGAGAGTGGCGGAGGAGAAGAAGGAAGAAAGAAGGGATAGGGAGAGAGAGACCGACGGCTTACCTAAACAACGCCGTCGCCGTTGTCCTTCCTCCGCTGGCCAAATCGTTGCTGCCGCCACACTTCCGCCTTCCTCTTCTCACATGGTCGAGCCAAGGGAAAAAGACGAAGTGGAAGACGAGGGGGGAAAAGCCCCCGCGTCAAGCTCCTCACGCAAGTGGGTTCGGGTCTAGGTCTGGACCCGATCCGACGCACCTGAAAATGCCGAACGTTACACTACCTCTCTGTTCTTGGATCCTACCCTCTATTGGAGCTTGGTGGGAGCATTACAATATATCACTCTCATGTGTCTGGATGTTGCATTCGCAGTAAATCGAGCATATCAATACATGCATCAACCATTGGACAGCCATTGGAGACTTATAAAGCGAATTCTCAAATATTTAAAGGGCACAAGTCAGTTTGGATTATGTATTCAAAGATCATATCATCTTCATTTGAGCACGTTTGTCGACGTGGATTGGGCTGAAAGTATTGAACACTGAAAATCAACAGGTGTATGTGTGACATTCTTGGGTGATAATATTATATCTTGGGCATCTAAAAGCAACGAATCGTGGCCCGATCGCCCGGTCGAGTACAAAAGCTGAATATAAATCTCTTGCATGTGTCGCTGCTGAACTTTTGTGGCTAAAATCTCTATTGACAGAATTAGGAATCTCATGCACCAAAACCTCAACCTTGCGGTGCAACAATATATGGGCATTTATACTTAGCAGCGAACACTGTCTTTCATGCTCGCACAAAGCACATCGAAGTTGATTTCACTTTGTATGAAACCATGCGTCAAAAGGATTTCAATTAAATTTATTAGATTATCCGAACAAATAGCAGATGGACTGACAAAACCTCTTGAATCCATTAAGTTCAAAGAATTTAGAGACAAGCTGAGCATTGTGCCTACCACGCGATGTCAAGGAGATATCGCAGGGTGGTTGAATTAGTTTAACATGTCAATGAGAGATTGTTGGGTGGAGGGTCAACACAACTAAGGAAAAGAATTTTAAAATTTTAAAATTCTATCATAATCCCTTCAATATTGCTTTCGTTATGTCGTTACCATATTTTATAATTGTCTGTTGTAACGTCTTGTATACCATATTATATAAGTTAAGGATTAATCTTGCTCATTATCAGGCAAGAGGTTCTCTCATTTTCTTGAGTAACTATTTTCTTTCTCAATCTTCATTGCTTCAGGAACCGCAAATGTGACAGGTATTTAAGCTTGGACTCGTATTCAATAAACTGACTGACCAACAGATCATCGTCCACTTCCAATGCTACTTCAGAGATGGGAGTAAAACCAATGGGAACTTGTACCAAAAGTCTAGCAAATCCAAATCTCTGGTAATACGTTGCTCCGACCATGTCCGCCACATCATTGAATAGCCGCGTGTTCCACATTTCCATTGGGAGCTCGGGAAGCCTAATCCACATTCGAACTTTGCTGGAAGCCTCTACGCGTAGAGGATCGCCGGGTTTCCATCGATTCGTGACTAGTGGTCTGTCCGCGTCCGACCAGGGCTGAGAATTTTCTGCAGCTTGCTCCTTCTTCGTGGAACCCTAATCAGGAAGTTGCCGCAATCCTCCAGTTAGGGCACCGATCGCGGCAAACTGGAACGGCCTACACATTTGTTGATAAGCCCCTGTGGAGATGAAGAGTCGTGTTTCTTTCCATTCACCTCTGGTTTTTCGAAGGGGGCAATGTTGCACTCCTCTGGCTCCTCTTAGGGGCACGCTATTGATGCCCATGATGCCTGGTGCTGAGCACCTGGCTTTGGGTTGCGTTCGTTCATGCCTCCGCACCGATATCGGCGGGCCGTTCGCGTCGACACCATCGCTTGCTTCCTGGGGTCCGCCCTTTTCCTGCCCCACCATCACGTGATGCCTGTCTGGTGTTGGGCCCCACTTTTCGGAACGCCCACCTATGGATTTTCCCGTCGACTCCCCACTTGGCATGCGGTCTTCGACTCTTCATCCCCAATGGCGGGAAGTCTCTGCTCTAGTTGGAAGCCGCGCCCTCCATAGCCATTTCCATCGCCGACCAGGTGCTCTCCTCCCACCCCAATGGGTGGGGAGAAGCAGGGGAAGCTGCAATCGTAAACCCTACGTCCTCCACGTAGACTCTCTCTCTCTCAATCGAAACACTCCAGGACAAAATGTAGAAACTTACCATTCAAAAAAGGAGCTTATAGAACAGACTGAGCAGTCAATTCGAGAAAGCAATTTTGACAAAATGATAATTCACCTCCACGGCACAAAATCGCAGAGGACACAAAAATATAGCCGTTAGACGTGAGCCCACCAGCCTCTTCAAACGGGCATTGAGCTATTGCCTTAGCTCAAGGCCCTCAACGGTCACCTTTGCTCCGAACAAGAGCCGTTGCCCTTTTCCTTCTCTCTTTGAGGCTACCCTTCCGCTACAATACCTGGACGGTTTTAGGCTTTGACTCCTAAAAGGGCTTAAACGAAAGGCAAAAGGTAATGCATTACTTTGGAAGGAAGTGGCTACCACTGCGATATTGAGAATTCTTTGGAAACAATAAAAAAGGTTAACAGCTTCCGGTGCTGTAGCCATGGTTCCCTCTTCTACAAGTGTAACTGAAGACCGTCAATGTAATGCTAACATAATCCTCGCCTTCAATTAAGTAGCATCAAAGACGCTGTTTTATGCTACTGAAATTGTTTTCGCTAAGTATGCTTCCATGAGAGGTTCAAGATTAGAGCGACACTCTTTTAGCAGGCATTTTAGGTTATTTGTTGAAATAAACATCTAGAATCTAGATGTAAAAAAGGAAACCATGCACAAAATATGAACTTCCCAATTAGTATTCGTGAGCAGAGATTTACTGCGTGTAATTTATCTAATTCTTCATTCCTTTGTTGTGGTTGTACCGCATTAAATCCTCTTGTTCGTAACCACCATCATAAAAGTGGCATCACAGGACCGATTAGACAGGAAGTGTAGTTCCGTTCTCAACGTACAACAAAACACGTATTCTAATTCTTGCGAAAGTGTTGATCTAATCTGGGAAACTAAAAAAATCTAAAAGAAGAGAAAAGACACTTGGATCAACAAATCCACCATCAGTTCAAATATCTCGACCGACTGAAATCCACTGTCCAACTGAAATTTTAGGCAAAATAATTGGACCCTACCGCAAAATTACAGTTGAAATAACAGGTTCCTGCGCAGCCATGACTCAGTGATTTTTATGGTGTTACAAACAAAGATTGATGGTATAAAACAAATGGGTTGGAGGTTAAGAACAAAATTAGAAGAACAAGCGTAGAGACGAAAGTAATCAAGATTTTCTTGTTGGTTTGACAAAAACAAAAAAATAAAAGCAGGTTGCTCAGGTTGCAGAACCTTACTCTATCCTCCCTCTGGTCAGCAGAAAACAGACTAGAACAACCCGGTGCCCCCACCTACTCGGCTTTCCAGAACTCCCCCGTAGAAAAAAAAGAAGAAGCTAAAAACAACCTCTGGTTCCTACTTTTTGAAGACCACCCAACACCTTACATTCTCCCACTATTACTTTGTTTACTTTTCTCTATAAAAACTGGTCTTCCACATTTTACAGGCTTCTTCCACATTTTACAGGCTTCACCGGCCACACAGCCATCTGTTGTTTTCTAACTTTTCTTGCTTTTGTGGGGGAGGGTTTGAGAGGGAAGAGAATAGCCGAGGAAGAATGGAGGGGAAGGAGGAAGATGTCAAGCTTGGGGCAAACAAATTCTCAGAGAGGCAACCTATCGGCACAGCAGCCCAGGGAGGGGAGAAGGACTACAAGGAACCTCCACCAGCGCCATTCTTTGAACCAGGAGAGCTGAAGTCATGGTCCTTCTGGAGAGCCGGCATTGCTGAGTTCATGGCCACTTTCCTTTTCTTATACATCACCATTCTCACCGTCATGGGTGTGAACGGTTCCAAGGGAGTTTGTTCTTCAGTGGGTATCCAAGGGATTGCCTGGGCTTTTGGTGGTATGATCTTTGCCTTGGTCTACTGCACTGCAGGGGTATCAGGTAAACCTCCTAATGTCTACCACCCTCTTCGCCTTCTCTGCCAAACTCGATAAGCGGACAAGGTGTTCCATTTGTCGGTTCATCTCTCTCTAGCAAAGTATTGAGAGAATGTCCCTGTTCTCACTTCTCATTGCTAGTTTGGTGTTTTCTCTCTGTTGGACTTAAACCAAGCAGTTGGTGTATTTAACTTTGTGTTTATTGTGCTTTTACTTTCCCTTGACTCTCCCTTCTTAGGCGGCCACATCAACCCCGCAGTGACTTTCGGGTTGCTGCTCGCCAGGAAGCTGTCCCTCACAAGGGCCCTCTTCTACATGTTCATGCAGTGCGCTGGCGCTATTTGTGGTGCTGGTGTCGTAAGGGGATTTGAGCACCGCCAGTACAAGCTGTTAGGTGGGGGTGTAAACGTTGTCAAACCTGGTTACACTAAGGGCGACGGTCTTGGCGCAGAGATCATTGGCACATTTGTGCTTGTCTACACCGTCTTCTCTGCTACTGATGCCAAGAGAAAAGCCAGGGATTCTCATGTTCCTGTGAGTTTGTTTTCTTTTCTTACCCTCAATCTTAAGATTGACCTGATTTCTTCTTCTTGCCTTTTCACATTTTATTTTGAAAAACATTTCTAGAAGCCTTGCTGAACTTGCTGTTCATTTTGTGTTTGTTCTAATCTTTTATTTGTTAAACATCATGAGGAATTATAGACGTTCTTTTGTGCTGACAATAAGTTGTTCAAGTTCCCAACGTTGTCATCTTGGGGTTCACTGCTCAGGGCATCAAAGTCATTAAATTTTCTGCCCAAATGCGGGGTTCACTGCTTAGGGCATCTAAGCCATTAAATCTTCAGCCCAAATACGCAAAACTCTTCCGCCGTTACTGTTTGGTGGAATTCTTTGCCGTTGCACGGATATTGCTTATTTATGTTCATGTCTTGAATGGCATTTACTCTTTGACAGCTAATATTTTTTGTCGTTGTCTCTTTGCTTTTTCTTTATGATCGCAACTTTCCAAAAATTCCATAGTTTCTATTTTTGTGTGGGTATGGATGTTCACGTGATCCCCATGAAGGGTGTTAATGTCACCTACATGAACATATAAATCAGGGGTCATACATCTGAGATAATAATACAGAAACCAGAGATGTGATAGCAGTTAAGACTTAAGAATCCACAGAGAACCAAATATCTTGTTCAAGTTTACTTATCAGAGACAGAAAACCCTGCCCATTTAATTTTATCTAGTGACTTCTTTATTTTTCTGTCTACTTTATTTCATTGTTTTATCAGATCTTCTAGCCTAGCTTCATTCTTAGCATTTTAGAGTAGAGGAGAAATTTCTCCAAAAGCTTCTGTTACATCTGGAAAATTTCTGTTTCTTTGACCTTTTTTGTCTGGACTGAGAAGTGCATTTTACTTTTCTTTGACTCCATTGGTTTGATTTTAATTTTAAGTAAAACTTGTGTCTGGGATCTCAGCGGGGTTAGATTTTGTTTCACTGAATTAGGCTTTCCATCGTGTACTTTGGTTCGAAAATCGTATTTGATTAGGAATAATCCAACAAAACCACCTTTTACTGAAAGAATAAAAGCATGCTTAACTATCGAAAATTTTTTATTTAGCCCTCTTCTAATCTACGTGACTTTGATCGCAATGGTAAATGTAAAATACTCAGATAAGAATTCTTGTCTTTCTGAAACACAGATTTTTAGGTGTCATAAAGTCGCTCGCACAGCTGTGGGGCAGTAGGGCTACTAGGGATGATTCTTATCAAATCATATCTTCAAATTTAACCAAATGTAATTTTGTCTGTTCCAATTAAAGGGGTAAAACTGGCGGTTCCTAAACTTTTCGGCTTTAATGCTTTACTAGCAAGAAAAAATTTACTGGGCCCAGCCAGACTGTGAAACCCAGTGGTTCCTATTCTCCTTCCCTTTTTTGCTTTATTCATTGAAGCTTTATGTCCCTGTATTTCCTCACACATGAAATTGCAAGACAGTTTAGATGAGGACTAAGAGGTTCAGGTGCATTTCATGGTGGATTTATCAGATGTAGCCTTCTATAATTCAACTCTAATAAAACTTAGTCACTGCGTAGTGCTGCCACTTTTGCCTGAAACAGTTCTTGATAGACCTCTGTGATCTGTTGGCTGAGTTATAATAATTCGAGCAATCATGTGGTAGGTTATTGTTTTTTTCATTTTTTATTCTACAGATTCTGGCTCCCCTGCCTATTGGGTTCGCAGTCTTCCTTGTTCATCTTACTACCATCCCCATCACTGGAACTGGCATTAACCCCGCTAGAAGCCTTGGAGCCGCCATCATCTACAACAGCGAGCACGCTTGGCATGACCATGTAAGTCATTTCTTCTACTACTACCTTTGAGAATTAAGTTTCTGAAATGTTGACAGTCCCTTTTTTGCAGTTCAAACATGCTCTTATTTAATTAATACTATACTAATCATTTCTTCTCTCCTGAAATTATTTTTTCTCTCTTTTTTCTTTTCGACCAATTAAGTAGGAGTTTGAAAATTATCTGTCGTAAAAAATAAAAACACCATACATCGTTTCAACCGGCAATGGTTTTTGCGCTCTAAAAAATTTCTCCAGTGCTGTTTGAAATCATGAAAAAATATATCGTACCCATCTTCTTTGGATCCGTGATTTCAAGGCAAAGGGGAATGAATGACCATGGCATGTTTATAATTCATATTCTGCTGAAAAAGTGAAGAAGCTAAATGGGTGCCTGTGTAGCGATGATGAGAGTAGGCATGTAGCTTTCTGCAAAGCAATGGAAGGACGGGAAAAAAAGGGTGAGCCAAGCTGTCTACAGCAGACAGCCGTTGTACCTCTCTCTCAGTAGCTTTTAGAAGGGACATGACAATTGACAAGGATGACATAAACTATATATATATTTATATATAGTTTATATATATATATATATATATATATATATGTAGAGAGAGAGAGAGAGAGAGAGAGAGAGAGAGAGAGAGAGAGAGAGAGAGAGAGAGATGCACATGCAACTTCTGCCAGTGCCATATAAATTATCTGGCATCTGGACTATACAAACATTCGGCTGGCCAAATTAATTTCTACAGAAAATGATAGGATGATGATGATGATAATCATCATCAGCTCCCATGCGTAGGGGATGAATGACCATGGCATGTTCATTCATAATTCATATTCTGCTGAAAAAGAGAAGAAGCTAAATGGAGGTGTCTGTGTAGCGATGATGAGAGTAGGCATGTAGGTTTCTGTAAAGCAATGGAAGGACGAGAACAAAAAAAGGTTTCACTTTCTTTGCAGCCAAGCTGTCTACAGCAAGCAACCGTTGTACCTCTCTCAGTAGCTTTTAGAAGGGACATCACAATTGACAAGGATGACATCAAAGTAAACTATATATATATATATATATATATATATATATATATATATATATATATATATATATATATATATATATATATATATATATAGAGAGAGAGAGAGAGAGAGAGAGAGAGAGAGAGAGATGCACATGCAACTTCTGCCTGTGCCATATAAATTATCTGGCATCTGGTCTACACAAACATTCGGCCGGCCAAATTTCTACAGCAAATAATAGGATAATGATGATGATAATCATCATCAGCTCCCATGCATAGGGGATGAATGACCATGTCATGTTGATTCATAATTCATATTCTGCTGAAAAAGAGAAGTCCTCCTTTATGAAGATAGTGATTTATTCTGGGATCTCCTCATCTTTCTAATTTCTAATTGCTGGAATATCTTGCCTGCTCTAATTTACTTTCTTCCTTTTTTTCTGCCAGTGGATCTTCTGGGTGGGACCCTTCGTCGGAGCTGCCCTTGCCGCGGTGTACCACCAGATGATCATTAGAGCAATCCCATTCAAAGCCAGCAGGGCTTAGGTAGAAGTTGTGAAAGATTTTCCTTCATGATTTCATCCCCACTAACCTACTGACGATGATGATCATCACCACCATTGATGGTCATTTCTCTTTTCGGTTTCCTGGGGTGCGAGTGTACGTGTGTGTGTTTTGTCCAGTTTCTTCATGTGTGTGTAAATCATATCGGAGAGATATGGTGTGTGCTCATTTATTTTTTCTATTGTACGTTTGCTGTATCGAACCATTTCGGTGTGTTATGTATGCGAAATTATTCATTTGCGTTTGGACCCAAGCCAGCAGAAAGGTGATCAAGCTCATGGATGAAATTTTTCATATCATGAGGATCAGTGTAGCCGGAGTCCTCCTGGGTTGCCCAAAAAACAATTTAAATATATGCAATATGTTGTATGTTTTACTCTGTTGTTAAGGGAAAATAAAATTTTATGTGGCACCAATATGCAAATAAAAAAAAATACCCTGACCTGTAAGTCAGTCAGAGGATTACGACCCATCATCCAGAGAAATGAATCCATGTCATCTTGACAAGCACGCTTACACTCCACATAGCCAGAGTCCTCCTGGGTTGCCCAAGAAACAATTTATTTTACTCTTCACTTGTTGTTAAGGGAAAATAAAATTTTAAAATTTTAAGTGGCACCAATATGCAAATAAAAAAAATGAAAAAACCCTGAACAGTAACTCAGAGGATTACGACCCATCCCATGTACCTTCACCTTCATCACTTACACCCCATCTGAGACATGATCATACCAACGGGAATTGAATTGACAATGCTTCTTCCTCATGCTATGGCAGTCTAACCAGCAACACATTATATCCCTTTGGATCAGCAGCGGTTTTTCTTATTGTATGGGTCCTGCAGCCCATAGGGTCGTTTGGCCACGATACGTAGGCCTATATCAAATTAGTTAATAATTAATTAAACATTTTAAAGTATTTTAAGAAACAAAAAAATGCTTGATAAATCCGGATTCTTCCAGTATATCATGAGGCCTATGTTGACAACACAGACCAGGATTCCATCCAAAATCTGTCTTACCATCAGGGCATGGAGAAGTATGAATATAAGCAAATGTACGTTGGTACTGATCCCATTAGATATCTGTCATTTTCTAGTTTAGCGCTACTTTTTAAACCAAGCCAGTCAACCATGTGAACAAAAAACAAACTAAGCTCTTTGTATTTGTTAAAAGGCCAAAGTTCTGCGTCATTTATAAAGGACGACATTTTGCCATTTGCATTTTCGCGTTATTTCACTTGGTTAAGCTGGTGTTAGTGTGACAAAAGTAACAAGATACCATCAATAAAGAAAAATTTAATTTGATCACTGCACATCTTTAACCATACCCAATACCTTTAATACATAATTAAATGTAATTTCCAAATAAATTAGTTCCTTGTAAATATTTTCTTTCTTTGATAATGCTAAAAAATAATGAAAGCCCCATTGAATTATCAAACTTAGGAAATTTTTTGTGCAAATTTTAAGAAGTAAAATGAACATTTTATGCGACTATATTAACAATTGTTATGTTTGCTAAAAAATAATAATCGGATGGTTCTTCTTTATTCGTCAAGGAAAACGTCTGTTTTTCACGCTGCCTATTAGTTAGATGCATTTTTAAATTAATTACTTTTTTTATTACCGGTAATTCTTTAGACATGTTTTTGAAGATCTCTATATAATTTCAAAAGTACATAATGGCAAACCTGCCTCTCTTTCCTAAAATTCGCTTTCGAAGCCTTTGATTTGCCTTCCACTTGGCATCATTTCTTCCCTCCAATCTCATCAATTTTGACAGCACAACAATCGTCCAAACATGTATTAATTTGAATATTCTTTTCTACTTCACCTGTTTCGTGTATTCTTAGTCGCGACTACAGTTTTAACTCTTGTGATGATCAAGAAATTTCGTCCTCTGGAATTCTTCGTTTTGTTTCTCTTTTCTCTAGATTTTCTATTTCAGAGGTTCCGTAGCATCTTCGTCCTAATGTAATGGCAATTTAACGTGGCTTCATTTTGCATAATGCACTACACTTAGTTACACCTGAGCATAGGGCCAGCTCGGTCTGGCTTGAACGATTAAAAACTGGATCCGAGTCGATCCGATGTCCGAAACTCAGATTCGGGCCCAGGCTTGATACCCCAAACCCTGGGTCGGCTCGATTTGGTTATAACAAAAAAATTATTTTTTTAGTATAAAATAAATTTGTTTGAATATAAAATAATATTTTAAATAATAAAATATATATTAATAATAATATTATTATTCAAAAGTTAACGGGCCAGATTTAGCCCCCCGTCGAACCGATTAGAGACGGTCCGCCGGGCCCAAGCCGGGTTTTTCAGGCCTAAACTCGGTCGGGCTGGGTACCGCGTACCCACTGCCTCGGCCCGGGGCCTAAGTCTACACTTAGTTGTGGGTGTTTTATAATGATTTATGTTGCCCCAAATGCGTCGTTATGGTAAGGGGAAAACCCCGTTGACGGAAAAAAAAATGAAAGGTATTTCTTTTAAACGACAGAACACCTCTCACACAATGTCATGTGAGCGTCCGAACACACACGTGGCCTAAAACCCACCATGCCTTACCATCTGTAGCATACGTTTGAAGTGGAACACACCGAGCACCCTTCTCCTTCTTTGTGGGCCAAATGGGAAATTGGTTTTCTTTTTCCCATTTTGGCCTTGTGACGGTTAGGGGAGGGTATTCCTTTAGGGGTACCTTTGTCACATTTACTCAAACATATTCAAGGCCGGAACATATAACCATCTTGCCTAGCTTTAGAGTATTCTTAGAGCCCTCGTTGAGAAGAGAAGTTGACTTATAAAATCTGTTATAGAAGCCAACAACACATGAAATGAAAACATTTTGAGGGGTTTAATAAATTTATTTATTTATTTATTTTTTACTTTTGTGAATGAGTCAAGGAAGGTAGTCATCCCTAGATTGCAGTAGCTGCAAATTTTGAACCATAGCAACTATTTGTATTTATTATAGTGCATAGAGTGAAATTATGCAAATTGTAATTCTCCATATACATGTGTCATGGGGATGATGTTTGCATTCTAAAATTTATTTTAGTTTTTTGAGTGCTTGAAAAAGTGAGCTAAAGAGACTTGTTTATTGGTATGAGGTTGAGCAATTTCCAATGCTTTTACCGGAGGTAGCCAAATCAAGAACTAGCCTCTTTACTTTGCACATTCCAACATCTTTAGTATTACCCTAAGTCATATATAAATGTATACTTAAATTAATCAAAATTTCAAAAGAATGAAAGAGACTAAATGAGGTTTGGTTTGAAATGTAGTGTCCTCAGGTCTTAGTGGTATTTAATGAACCCTGAATAACAGTGATTTTAGAAATATGAGCTTAAAATGTAAAAATGTCAAATAGTTTAGAAAATACAGTATCAAAAGAAAGATATTTTTAATGTCATTTGAGCTCAAGTATTCTCATTAGAACTTAACAGTAAAAGATAATTTATGCTTGAAGCTAATTTTGAAAAAGAAAGTCTTTAGTTTATTTGAGAAAATATGATTGAAAAACATATTTGTAGATTACTTGTCTTGTAAAACATAACTTCAACTTGTTATGATTGATAAAAGCAAGTATTTCAAGCTTTGTTTTATAAAATAAAATCTTAAATTAGTGAGATGATGAGCATAGTTCGTAGTCATCGTAGGATCATAAAGTGAGGGGCTTTGCAATATTGCAAAGGTTTGAATGAACTTCGATTTCTAATCAAAGTTTTGAAAGAAGGGATCAAGGTTTTAGGAAGTGTTTTCCTTGAATTCTAAGGAAGGGTTAAGACTTGACTACATTTTAATTCCTACATAGATCGAGTTTACTCTTACCTTCTTTAGGATTCAACAAAAAGTGTATCCAATCACATTCATATTTATGATGTTTGGGTGTGTACATGTGCATGCTCATACATGTCTATATGTAATTAATAAAACATATTTGAAATACAAATATTCATATGAATAATAACAAATTTGATCTTGATCTATATCGAGAGGTAAAATCTCATCTATTGAATCACTCAAGGATATATTGAAAGTATAAGTAGGCCATGGGGAGGATAGAAAGAAATGAATGATTGCAAAAGGGTGAATGATGGATTTGCAATTTGAAAAATTGAAAATGATATGTTCATAAAAATAAACATGTACATCAAGTGTATTTAGTGAAAGAAAATCCTACACTCAATTCCTCATGTCCCAACCTCCAAAAAAAATGAAAATAAGAAAGAAAATCCTACACTCAATTCCTCATCATCCTAATAGACATTCACAAGCCATCAAATCATCAAGATAAAGAGAAACAAACAGACAGTATGAGAGAAAGAAGTGAAGAGAAGATAGAGAGATAGACAAAGAGAGATTAATAAAAGAAAGAGGGAATGAAACAAATAAAAGAGAGGGAGAGAGAGAGTTAAAAGAGAAATTAATAAAAGAAAAAGAGAAAGAGATGAATAAAAGAGAGTGTGAGAGAGTTAGAAGAGAAAAATTAATAAAAGAGAAAGCGAGATGAAAAATTGAGTGAAATAAAATGGAGAAATTAATAAAAGAGACTAAAAAGAAAGAAAAATCGAAGACGGAGATACAAAAAAGAGAAAAGAGGTATGAAGTAAGAAGATATAAAGTGAAATGAAGAGATATGAGAAGTATTTTAAAAGGGAGAAAAAGGGTGGGGGAGAGAGAGAGAGGCAAAAAGAGAGATGGAAAATGAGAGAGAGAGAGAGAGAGAGAGAGAGAGAGAGAGAGAGAGAGAGAGAGAGAGAGAGAGAGAAGTTCAAATGGGAAAGAACAAAGTTAAAATGAGAGAAACAAAGAGAAGTTAAAAGTTCGAGAGAAAACGATAAGGAACATCTAGAAAAGATGAGATCTACATACCTTGAAGAGAAAAGTTCATTCTCCCTGAAGTCCTCCTATGAAGGAGCCATCTAGGATCCACGGTGGAATCTCACCAACAGTAATAAGGTCATCAAACATGCCAATATAATCGTGTAGAGGGCCTACCATTTCTAGTTTTCATCTCTACATCATAGTTTGTGAAGGAGGATTCTCTTAATTGGTCTACCATCTCCCACACAAGATCATCCATGTCACAATGTGGAGTGGTGCTATAGTACCATTGCTACCATCTAGTGGTCTTTCCTCAAAGTGTAAGGTAGCAACAGCTCGGCTTTAAAGATCCACGTTCAGAAAAACTTGTACCGTCAAACTTAGAAAACTCTATCTTGACAAGTGATAAAGGTGGGGACCTCTTGTGGGAGCCACTAGGGTGATAGGGTCGCTTATAGGGATCCTGCATGTCATGCTCAAAAACACTCATCTTCATACATATAATCATCATGAAAGTGAGATGAAGGGGTACGGTGTCTTTGTGGGTCCCTATGCCCCAACATGGGCTCTAGACCATGATATGCCTAGGACGAGAAGGGTGGCATATGTGGATGATGCCTATGATGTGCAGCATATGCTATTCTTTACATGCACTGTTTCAATTTCTCCTTCTTTAACTTTCTCTCTAATGAAGTGGCAATCCACTTCTATATGTTTTGTACCATAATGAAAAAATTGGATTGGTGTTTATGTACATCGCCGCTTTATTGTCACACTGAAGTTCCATGGTCTCACTGTGCTTGATTCTTAAATCATACAAGATGTATTTTATCCATGTCAGTTCAAATATTGCCAATGCTATTGCATGGTACTCGGTTCTATGCTTGAGCGAGCCACTACATACTGCTTCTTACTTTTTCAAGAAACCAGGTTGTTCCCCACAAAATAACAGTAGCTTGTGACAGACCTACAGTCTAAAGGATCTCAAGCCCAGGTTTTTTAAATATCATGCATTCATCTACGAAAACAACATAATAACGAAACTTTTGATGAGAATAAATCGGTACTGGCCCCCACAAATCATAGTGAATTCTTTCAAAAGGCACTTGAGAATGTTCTTCAATATCAAGAAAATGAAGTCGACTCATTTTTCCTAGTTGCCAACTCTCACAAACATGCATGATAACATTTTTAGAGAAAACATTAATCTTATTTTGTTTCTCTAAGAAACTTATCACTTGAGAATGAGTATGCCCAAGTCTCTCATGTCGTGTACTTCTATCTACAGACTTGAATCGGCTGAAAAAGAGAGCTAGATGTCCTTCATGCTAGAGCCCATAGAGGTCGCCAACTCTAGTTCCCATTGCCACCGTTTTGTTGCAGAAAATTTTTCACCATTGCCAACTATCACTTTTTCATTTTCATAATATTTTTGTATACAATAGAGATTACCTGGATTATCCATGATATGGTTGGATGCGCCCGTTTTTACGAACCAGGTTTATTCTTGTCCATTAGAAACCTTTAAGGCGACAAGGGCCTTTGGAACATCTTCAGCTTGGAAAGCTTGATTAAATCTGTGCCAGCAATTCAATGTCACATGATTTGATCTATTACAAATTTGACACAAAATTCCTTTATAGGGATTTGCAGGCTATTTCTCCTTCTTTGGATCACCTTTGTTTTAAGAATTTTTGCGCATATTATTACTAGCTTGAGGAAGCCACTTCCTGCTGAATTAAAATTATGCCTATTGTGTCTATTATATGTGCGTGTCTACTGATTTTGTTGTGCGACAAATGCTGAATGATGATTTATTCCAGCCTCTTTAGCATGAAGCGCTCACATGGTCTCGTGTGCCTGCAATAATGCAACAACTTCTGTGTATTTCATGGTGGGAGGCCTTGTGAGCATGGAGGTGACAAAAGCCTCATAGCCACTGCCTAAGTCATTTAATAACCAGAATACATTGTATTGATCAGAAATAAGCTTGTTTATGGCAGCCAACTGGTCACAAATAGCCTTGAGCTCTCTTATATATTAAGCAACAGATAAATTCTTTTTTCGATGAAGCTGTAATCATTGGGTCAATAAGAATTTGCGTTCTCTTGATTCATGAGCAAAGACAATGATAAGGGCATCCCAGACTTCTTGTGAAGTCTCCAAGCTAACGACTAAACTAAGAACGTCTTTTGAGAGTGTTCCGATGACATTCCCCTGAGAAGACAATCTGATTTCTTCCATTCAAGAAAATCAACATTCTCAACAAACTCATTATTCTTAGTTATAAATTCAGCAGGTTTGGGATGATTCTCATTAATAAAGCCACACATGTTCTGACTTTCAATAAAGCCAAGATGTTGAGTCTTCCATAATAGGAAGTTCGATTGAGTCAGCTTTAATGAAACAAAATTTGCAACATTGAGATTATAGGGGTAAGGGTACTTAGCTTCTCTAGAGGCTTTCATGTTCTGCTGCTTGAACGTGGTGCTTTCTATAAAACAACACGTCCACCTTTGAAACCAATACTCAGTTCTTGCAAACTACAGAAGTTGCAGCAGGAGAGGCGGTCGGAACTCAAGATGATTTCAGCCGACACAGGTCACCAATCAAGTCGAGCTTAGAGTCATTGGATTTGTAACGGAAAGGCGGTCCTCCCTGTAAAATCTCATAGAGAAAGATGGCTCATGGAGAAAACGCTGATCGAAAGAACAAGGACGAAAATCAGTGATGACCTATTTTGCTGCAAGAGAGGCAGTCAGAAAGTTGCTGATTTCGGCCGGCTCCGGTCACCAATTCCGTCGAGCTAAGGGCCCCTGGATCAGCAACAGATAGGCGGTCCTTCCTATAAAATCTCAGACAGGGAGATTGCCTATGGAGATAACGCTGGGCGATGGAATTAAAGGGTGACAAGCAACTTGCCCTGTTCCTCCTGTTTCTCGACCGGTAACGCTCAAAGATCAAGCGCTCTCTCCTTGATGCTCCAAAAATTCTGAAAATACTATGGAAATATCTGCAGACGCTTACGAGTCGTTTGAGCTCCTCCTTGACAGCTATAAGGATCAAATTTGACAACGCAAGCGGAAGTCGGTTGTCGTGAATAGATGAAACTTCCTCTGTTTCACGACTACTTTAAACCTGCTCTGATACCATAAGAATAAAAGAGAGAAAATCAGTTTAATGTGGTTCGGTACTCTGTACCTATGTTCACTGTAGCTCTCAAAAGTATAAGAAACACACTATATGCATCGTTTGAATAATACAGATTTATCACAAGGAAATTTACATTTAACATTTATCATATCAATCTCCTTAATTTCAGCATTGGGGATTACAGTATCATGAGAGATCTTAGTAACAGAATTTTGGCACATTTGGTTAACCGTTTCAGTTGTAACGTTGGATAGGCCAGCCTGCATGGTGGTGATGTTGGCAACTTCATAATCGTCAGATTTTCCTCATTTTTTATTGTTTCCTTACTGTTAACAAGGAGCGAGTACCTTTTGTGCAGGAGGGATCTCTTGCTGCACTTGATTTTCACTAAGTTGTGGGTCTCTCCATAGATGTCTTGTAGAGAATGACAAAATTCTTGTGCAGAATCCACTAATAGAAAACCTTCCGCAATGGTTAGTTCCATAGAGTTCAAAAGTCATGCCATCACTAGTTAGGGGTGGAGCCACATGGCTCCGGCCCTGTCACGAGGCGATCACTGGCTTCTCACTCTTCATGTGCATGATCTTCTTTTGGAGGTGCTTGAACTTTTCCATTACATACCTCAGTTAGGATTTGCCACAGAGAAAGCGACTTGCAACTTTTGACCATGAAATGTAGTTTCTGCCGTTCAAAGGAGTGGTGGACCTGGTGGTGATCTTCGGTGACAGGTTCGGCTCATGGATTATTGTCTTTCCATAAGCTCCTGCGCGTTCACTGAATGCTGAGATTGTTGCATTTGAAGCAGGCGATGCCATGATTGATGATACCCTTTGGATCAAAGAAAGGAAGGCTCTGATACCATTGTTAGAATGCCTAGACAGAGACACTAAACTGGGAAGCAATAGCAAAGGAGGTGCACTCTGCGCATCACTCTTATTATCAGATGACGAATACACACACATTACAGTGGGTAATGGTACCCTTATATAGATTAAGAAATTAGGAAGGGGACCACAACGTGGTGCGAATAACAGAAAGAAGAGATGCGGTTATATACAGTAGAGAAGATGGTGATAGCTAATTTAATTTGGTTACGTTAGGCCATGCTCTGTTTCAGGAGCCTCCTCAACATGCTCAAATGCATAACTTAGTCATCCTTGAGCTCAAAATATGGTTTGCTAGTAGCATTAAATGAGGTTGGATGACGGACTGCTGTATTACATGCTTTCACTTGGTTCTTTGGAGACTATGGTGCAAGTGAAATGCTTTGATTCACAAAGGAAAATCTTCCCTACCAAGACACAATGCTAGGGCTATATGGAAGGTGTGTGTTCATGGCTTCAATGCTTTGCTTAAAAGCTCATATAATGATCTCAAAGATATGCAGGTCTGGGTGGCGCCATTGGTATTGTTGCTGACAGATGGCCCCCAATTTGTTAGCGGGTGGCTTCTGGTTCGATCAGAGGAAGTATGGAAGCGGTGTGCAGAGCCAAAGATCACCAGGTGCTTGTTTTGTCTCACTTGTGTTTCAGTTGCTGCCTTTTACTGTACATACTAATTTTTTGCAATTAGAAGGTTAGGGGCCCTTGTCCCCTGCAGGGTTGTTGCGGCAACTCCAAAGATCTTGCAAGCCTTAATTTAAATACTGTAAATTTTTTAGTCCTCACCATGAAACATAGGTAGTAATGATTGGGGGGATAAGTTGAGAGTATTAAAAATTATTTGCCATACCAATTTATATAGCTCTGAAATAACAGGTGCTCCTTGCTTCAACAACGCTCCACAATGACCGGCAATGGCCACATAACTTGGCTCTAGTTCCACTATTTGAAGGTTGGTTTTACGAAACTCACACAAAAACATACAACAAAAGAAATGAAAATAAGCAGAGAATGAAGGCAAAAACTAACCTTTTCTTCTCACATACCTTTTAGTATGCTAAATACATATTTACTTTTTTTTATTTTTTAAAGAAGAAAACTACCACATAATCCACTATAGACTTTTAAGCCCCTCTAAAAACAACCCAACAGAAAAAATTATTCAAAAAGAAAAAAAAAAGAAAAACCACCCCAATTGCGAGGACACGCAGGCTTGAAATCGTCCATCTTTAAGCCTAAAGTAACGAACCGGCAACTGCGTGAAACTTTCGTGACCATCAGTTAGCTACCGACCTTGGAGACACCAACAATGTTTATTTGGACATTGACTAACAAATATCGTCTTCACTCTTAAAGCGAAAGCATGCAGCTTGTTCCAAATGATAAAAGGTCAATCTTACATATTCTGAAGTGCAAGCATAGTATTAGTTAGATCAGATCCATGATTCAATTAATCGACATCGAGAGGGCTTTCATTAGAGCGGGCGAATATGTAGAAGACTTTGGACGGACGCTTCAATGACACTGCACATTTTGTAAGCATCAAACCTTGACCATATCAACCATCTTCCTCGAGAAATTTATGAACCGTCAGCCTGCACCTACTGGATCATGCCAAACGAGAGAGACAGAAGGCTGCCGCTCAACTATTTTTTTGTCTTGCTTCTTGTGTGACACGGAAATCTGCAGTGGAGAGTTGTTGAACTCTTTAAATAGCAATAAAAGCTTTTTTAGGTGCAGATTAGTTGATGGAAACATCAAGAAGATGATGTTAATTGTCTATATCATGTGCCTACCTTGTATCGACTTGGAGAAAATCTCAAGGAAAACCCTTCCATGGTTTAATTGGTTTGAAGCATACCTCTAAAACAAATAATATTGTAAAATTCTTCCACCTTGATAAGGAAAATACGTCAATTCTTGAGAATCGTAGGCTCATCTTCAATGCACTATCACCAAAATCGGCTTAAATGCGGACTGTTGGAATTGAACTAGGCTATATATAAGACTCCGCTAGGGGTGGAGCTAAGGGCGGTCACATGGGTCCTGACCCTACCTCAATTTTTTTTTTAAAATTTATATATAAATTTTGGAAAATTTCATTTTTCCTATATAAATTTTAACAAATGATATTTCGGTCTTTATCCAAATTTAAAAACTTTAATTCAGCTTTCCTAATGAAAATTTTTTGGCTCCGCCTCTCGACTCAGCAGAGCTAAACAGCTGGTGACATAAAATGTCCTCTTGATTTTTTTAGTTTTTAGGTTATGAGTTTTTTCCTTTTTGTTTGTACTTCGATTTTTATTTTAGAAATTAAAATTTTAAATTGATCCAATTCATGAATGATCCCAATCCCCATTGGTTAATTCCTTTTGACGTTCGAATTTAGTTCAGAAACACTAACAACATGGGTGATCAAGCATTTTTCATTCTCTAAATCGTTTGTCGCTTATTTAATCTGTTTGATGCAACGGGTGTGGAGGTGAACGGCTTGAATCTCGGATAGCCAATCGGAGATCGTGTCAAAAATATCGCTTTCATAAAGCAAAAAGTGACAAGACGCTCAAATAAAGATCGGCCAATCTACAATCATATATATAAAAAATATCATGCATTATTCACCAACGAAAATTGGATCATCAATTTCATCAAGGCGGTCGAGCCGGCTAGTACCCGGTACTTGGCCCAATATCAATAAAAAATATATATATATTTTTTAATTTAACCAGGCTGGGCCCAGGCAGGGCTCGGGCTCAGGTTTTAATAGCCGGCCAAGCCTAGGCCTGGGTTTCGAGTGTTCGGCAGGCCCAAGCCTGACTCATTACACTATAAACATTGAGGAGTGCGACAGTGTAGTTGATCCCTTGACCCCAGAGGTGGAGCCCAATTTTTTTTAGAAGGGAGCCGAATTAAAGTTTTTAAATTTTGATAGGGGCCAAAATATCATTTTTCAAAATTTTTATGTAAGACAAGTGAAATTTTCCAACTGGACGCCTTGGGCAACGCTTTCTTGATTAACACATTAATTACTAGGCTGGTTCATTAGCTACAACTGGCTTTTTATCAATGAAAACATTGACTAAGTTATACACTGATGTTGAATGGGCGACATCATTTCAGCATAGGATAGGTCTTGCTTGGACCACATTGAACAATTCTTTTCAAAACGTTAAGGCAAAAAACAGATAAACATCTCTCTCACAGCATGTACTTTTGCAGACTATCTGGGAAGCTCCATTTTTCCTCTGGGATGCTGTAAATGTAATTCCTCTTTCAGTGAAACGTTAACATTTTAATATATAAATACTTTATATATATATTCACTTGTTATTTGATAATCTTCTTAAATCAGATCTTGGGTACAAATCGAACATCCGTGCTTAATGGGAATCTTTTTGGAGCTTCAATTGTTTATCAGTGTATTTCTTTCAATGCACGAATCTTTTGAATTATGCACTTTACATGGAGCTTTTACCGTATCTTTTGTCGCAAAATCTGTATATGCACGTTCTGCTTGCTTCAAATGTGACCCCTATTGTAGGCTGGGTATCGGGGCAGCCTGGCCCTGCCTGGCTTGATTATAATATATATATATATATATATATATATATATATATATATATATATATATATATATATATATATATATATATATATATATATATATATATATATATATACACACACATTATAATATAATATAAAAATATAATATGTAAATATGATTAATAATTACGATTATATATATGTGTATAGGCTTGTTCCGTTTAGTTGTGGCTGATCCGAGTGGCCAGCTAAGATCTGACATTTGCATAATAATCCAGATTTGGATTTTGTGGGGTTAATTTCACATTGGATCTTGACGGCTTGGATGCACAGCTGCACCTGAATCGGCCAGTCAGTAAATTAACCAGACATATACCATGTTGTTTACCAAAATAAGCTGACTTCCCCACTTGTTAGGCAGCATGGGCCCATGGCTTTCTCTAAACACGGGCATATGTTACATATTTATCATGACTATTAGAAGTTATTGAAGAATTGACCACAGGGTGCATCCCACAAAACATGTTGCTTTTGGGTTTAAGAAAGGGTATGATCCAAGAAAGCATCAAGGGATAGGCAGAATCATTGGGTTTTATCCGTACTCACACATGATATCATAAGGAAAACATGTTCTGTGGGATGCACTATATATATATATATATATATATATATATATATATATATATATATATATATATATATATATATATATATAGAGAGAGAGAGAGAGAGAGAGAGAGAGAGAGAGAGAGAGAGAGAGAGAGAGAGAGAGAGAGAAGGAGAACAAAGGGTTGGGATATGCTTAGGATCCACATTTACCAAATGCGACTAATTAGATTTCCCTCAATTGGATTTGAATTTCATCAGACTCAGGTCTATATTTTTTCAAGTAGTAAAACTCGATCAGGCAGGCATAAGGTCTAAAACTTGCATTGTAGTCAGGTCAGACCCTTGTAAAGCATCCAACTCAAACGTCAGAAATTAGTATATGCCGAATCTGACTTCAGTTGCTTTTTTTTACCTATTTCCTTTACAACAAGATTAATAACATAATCTACAATGGCGTAAAGGGACCTGTTAACATCCTTATTTGGCAAATCCAACTTGCTAATATCCTCAAGGTTAAGGGAAATTTAAGCCAGGCAGGGCCGGGCTGCCCCGATACCCAGCCTAAGAAAGCATGACAAGGACATAAGGTTCTATTCATATCTAATATTGTTTAGGAGACGTATTAATCGAGTGCGAGTTGGATTTTGTTGAGAACTTCTAGAGGAGAAATTTGGTTTTGATAAGAAGACTTCTACTGGCTCCACTTTTCGAGAGATATTCCACAAAGAAGGATGCGTTTGGTTCTCAAATTTGATAAATCTGATTGCACATTTTGATCCATCGAAACCCGTAGAGAAAAATCATAGTTCTGCTTACACACATATATAAACTAAAATTTGATCTCTACTAATATTATTCACGAAATCAAGACATCCATTTTACAGAAACACATTTTATTAATTCCAGACCAAAAAGGCAAAAACGTATATAATTGATATAATAATTCTATTGTTTGTAATTTGATAGATGTAGCTTTCTTTTATTCCACCGTAGTGTGATCAATTTTTTGGTCTGCCACTGGGCATGCAGGTGATAAGAATGCAACCATTACCACAGTCAAAATAAATTGATGGATCCATGCATGTGAATACCAAGAAAATTGGAATTGTGCTATAACACAGCTACTCAAAATGGTAAAATCCCAACAAATTAAACTAACGTCTGTTGAAGACAATGTCTTGAGCTCATGAGTTGACCCAAAAGAGTCACCAAAACTTAGGGAACCCTGGTTATCATACCATCGAAGCACCAGTAGGCTCATGCACCAGAGCCGGATGCCGAACCTGAGCTTGGTGAACTAACGCGAAAAGGCGAGGGCGATTTCGGAACAAATGAGGTTTAAATGGCGCTCCGTTTCCGAGCCTCCCCACTTCACTGCCTGTCGAAGTCCCAAGAGCCACGACCATGGGGTCCAACGGCCGGAAGTTCCCCCCGATTGCCGAGTTCAGGCAGCGTCACGGTCCCCCGGCTACCGTCGCGGCCGATCTCGACGGCACCCTTCTCGCGTCCTCTTCTTCGTTCCCCTACTTCCTTCTGCTCTCCTATACCGCCGGCGGCATCCTCCGCTCCCTCCTCCTCGTCCTCTGCGCGCCGCTCATCCTCGCCCTCTACAAGCTCGTCTCCGAATCCGCCGCCATTCGCCTCCTCATCTTCGTCTCCGTTTCCGGCCTTCACCTTGGCGACATCACCGCCGCCTCGGCCTCAATCCTGCCGGAGCTCTACGCCGCAAACGTTCGGTCGGACGCGTGGGAGCTCTTCGACTCGTGCTCGGAGAGGCGGGTTGTGGTCACGGCCAACCCCCGGATCATGGTGGAGCCCTTCGCGATAGATTGCCTGGGCGCGCACGCCGTGCTAGGCACGGAGCTCGAGGTCGGGCAGGCGGGGAGGTTGACGGGGTTCCTCACCGGCGACGGAGTCCTCGTCGGCAAGTTGAAGCGGCAGGCTGTGCTCCGGGAGTTCGAGAAGGATCAGCCGGATGTTGGATTGGGGGATCGGACCTCCGATCATGATTTCATGGCCCTCTGTAAGGTTAGCATCTTCCCGCTCCCCTTCCCCTTTTCTTTTTTGTGTGGTTGCCGGTATGAGATTGCAGGGTACGCTTGTCATTTCTTAATTTATCGATCGCCGCAAAAAATGTTAAAATTTTATTAGTCGACCTTTCATTTCAGGCCAACTATTTCCGTTATTCCCACTACAGGGACTTTACCCCTTCCGTGACATAGCTTGCTGCTTTTCTACAAGCAGTAGATAAGCCTGCCCTTTCTGTAACAACTTAACCCCCAAACCGACGATCTGCGAAATGATGACGATTTCTCTATTCCTTTGCGAGGCCTCTTCGACCTTTAAAATGAAATTGGGATTTATTTATATTAACAATTGCAGTACAACCAAAACTTTAGATCTTAGCAAGGGGACAGATCCAGGTATGCCATGTTCAACTTAGTGCACTCTTGACGGTTTAAGGGCAACAGGTTATTTAATATTTTCCACTGGTTTTGGTGTTTATAAATTGTAAGTGTCTATGAGCTGGCATGTTTGTACAAATATCAGTTCGTCATTATAGCAAGTGTTTGGGAAAAAAATGGCAAAAAATAATGAATGGTCACAAAAAATGACGTAAAATTTATTTGTAATTAAAGGGGCATTTCATGGCTTTCAATTTTGATTTTAGAATTAAAATTGTAGAAACACAATTCTGCTTCAAACTAATATTATTTTTCTTTTGTGTTCGATCTTTTGAAATTTTGATTCCAAAATTGAAAGTAACGTATTTGATAAATAGGCATTAAAATTCTGATGAATTAAAAACATGATAACATGTTTCACAAAGAGAAATGAAAAATTCTAAAATTCTAGAGTCATAATTTCATCCCTTGGGTAAAATCACAATTTCGAAATTTTGATTCAAAAATAAGCTGATGGTTCTAGAATCAAAATCATTCGTTTGGTAACACGTTCTCATTTAATAAAAATTTTAATTCTACATTTTTATATTTTGCCTCATCAAACACCCCTAAGAAAGTTTATTTTCTTTATACTTAATTATGGTGATCATCAACTCGAAGCTTGCTTCTCGAAAATGTCTCGAAGATCATCAAACTGGCGAACTTTCTTTATGATTCCGAAAGGCAGCACAAGTACCAAATAAAAGAACCAAGATGAAAGGGAAAACAGGAGATTCCATGATTCATGATTTCTTTGTGAATTAATTTACACATGCAGGAGGCTTACATGGTGCCATCGTTTAAGAAAGGATCAAGCCGTGAAGCTCGTGTTAACCGAATCACCGTACCATGGACGAAGAAGAAGAAGGAAGAGCAGCGCCAAAGTGGACGGCATCTCAGAGACCTTCCGTTCGTGCTTAGTTTTCTTATTAAGATGTCCCTCCCCAAATAGACACCGCCACGAATGTAATATCTGTTTTACTGCTTGATCTGCTTCTCGATCTTCGCTGTCAATTCCTCAACAAATTTGGGCCCGTTTCATTCCTATACTTTCTTACCAAACAAGTCAAAATAGTTTTACGTTCTATGGCCCAGTAAAGCAAACAGCAAAGCGAGAGAAATCTTGAAGGGACACAGGAGCGCTGCAACAAAGCGGGGCCTAAGATGGCCCTAACATGTTGGAAGGATCGCCCAGCTTTTTGGTATACTGGCGCAGCTGGAAGGACCGCCGTCGCTGGTCGTGAACTGGGTCAAACTTGTCTTGCTCTCCTTCCCGGAGACCGTTCGCGCAAAAATTGGCATCCATGTCATCGGAACCATTAACCGGCCATCACCTAGAGACTCTCGCTACCACGATTAGGCCACCGTCCATATATTAAATTTGTACGTTGCAGGCATCTAGGCATGAAAGCGTCCAAAGTACTTGACTGTCCCATCTCATTAAAATCACTCAACTAACAAATGGATTCTAAATACGTTTGGGCAGATAAGAAGTCGCCTTCGGATCAGCCAAATACCTAAAATCCGAGTTTGGTTCGGTTGGACACCAAACCTGGGCTTGAGCACGGCTCAATTAAATTATAAATTATATATTGTAATATAAAATAATATATAAATATTAAAAATCATAATAAAATATTGTAATTATATATACAAATAAAATAAAATATATATAAAAAACTGTTATTGGGCCCACCCAAGCTTATCCGGTCCACCCGAGCCGGCCCTATAACATTTCAGGTCCACCTTGGCCTGCCCCGATACATTTCGGGCCGGCAAAGTGCCTTTTTTTTGGGTCTAAGCTCTAGTCGAACCGAATACCAGGTGCCCACCGGCGGCCCGGCCTGGTGCCCAAACTTATCTACAAGGTTAAACATGTTTGGGTTGCTACATTAACGAAGACATGATATACAGTTTGGGAATAAGTTCAACTAGCCTCATTTTCACCTCCCTTTTCCTCCCACTCTCTCACCTATAACATCAACAGACCCTCAAGAGAGAAAGGACTTAAAATTCTAGTGTCACTATGTGACTGATTTTATTCACACACAAACACACACTCTCTCTCATCACTCTTTATATATATATATATATATATATATATATATATATATATACTCACTATTTTAATATTTCGCTAAGAGAATCTAAGGTTTTATTTACTGGAGGAAAGCCAGCCAATGTACAACTAACTTGTACAGATCCCATTGACTTGGCCGAAGAATAAAATATTAAGACACGCATAACCCTAGATTCTCTTAAAAACATAATGAAATATTAGAGAGAGAGACGGTGTCTGTGCGTGCGTGATTATTGGAGCTGCTACTTCAATATCATGCGTCTTATTGGAGCTGATTGCATCCCTGCTCAACAATAAAAAAGTTAAAACAACTATTAAATCAGGCTTCAAAGCAAATAAGTGCCCACAGCTCACAACTTACACAAATGCAATAGTGGTGGTTTGGCTAAAGAAAAATCTTAAGTTGACAATATTCAAAGAAAGTCATTTTTTTTTGAAATCTTATTCAAATTCTCTTTTGATAAAATTACGAGCACCATGTGAGTGCAACTTCACCCATGAGTATAGTAGATATGCTTTTTCAACATTCAAGAAGCCATTCGGCTATTTAGAGGTAGGGCTGCACACGAGCTGAGTCGAGCCTGAGCTTTGCCAGCTTAAGCTCGACTCGGCTCAAAAAACTTGAGCTTGAGCTTGGCTCAAACTCGAGTCAAGCTCCTTATAGCAACCTTGAGCTTGATTTGAATACACAAAGTCAAGCTCGAACTCGACTTGTTTAACCCATTTAACTGGTGTAGACATTAATTTGTTTAACATTAACTCTGTCCAATTTTTTTTATTGCAACACAGTAAAAAATAACAGCCATTTGATCTAACAGAAAAACAACAATGACAAGTCACAAAAAGGCTACCAGCAAAAAGCTCAATCCTTATGGAGCTTTATTTTTGAATTGCATTTGAAGGATAAAACAAAATGAATAAATCATAACCCTTAAGGCGCTCAGCCTGGTTCTCCGTAGCCAGAAAAGCCAACAATGAACTAGTCCAACATTTGACGTGATAATTTATAATTCACCATGAATTAACTATGGAAATGATAAGGCAGTATTTTGTTAAAGGATCATAATCAGGTCTTGATAGTCTTAAACTTAGAAGTAGGTCATCAATCATGAGTGTTTTTTTTTTTTTTTTGAGAACATTCTACCAGAATGAAACTGGTCTAACATGTCAAGACAAAAAGTTATTGGAAGGTTAGTGTATAAAACATCAAACAAAGAATAATAAGTTCATTCATAAATTATCTTAAACTGCCAGGAAAGTGCCAATTTTAGAATCCAACTAGCTAACCTTCACCACTCTTAACTATTGCCTATAAAGAAAAAGGGGAAAGGCCATCTGCAGCTTACAAAGTCAGTCCAGAAGGATGGTCAGTTGGACATAAAATTACTGCCATCATTAACAATATCATGAGTAGATCGTGCCACATGAGCTGCCATCAGAAGAACAAAATCATGGAACAGTTGAACTCGTAAGTTCCCTCTTGAATAAACCTAATAAGATGGCATCAGATCCTCAAATCAGCAGTTTCCTGGATAAGCAAAAAATGAGCATCAAAGTGGATGCACTATCACTATCACTATATCGAAGAATCCAATTGTATCTATTGCTAATCCAATTGACAAGTAAAGGCCACTTGTAGTCAAGATGTAGCAGTAAAAAGAGAAGCACTTTGAATTCCAAAGCATCACCATGTATCAAGTCCATAGAACTCTTTTTACAGTGCATGAGTGCAAGGCCACTTTTCTTAAATGCATACTACAATAAAAAGATTATATTAACTTAATCTGAAACAGAAAAGCAGAAGGCCTAACTGGAGTGGGATTTAGGCAGCAAGATTTCCTGACTGTCTAGATGCTGCCCAATGCGTAGAATTAGAACCCAAAAGTCATCTAGAACTAGTTCGCAAAGAAGTTCTGATAAAAAGAGTAAAGTCAATGGAGAAACTAACTCTGTTGTTTTTCCTGCTATGCTAACTCAGAACATATTAATCTAGGAGTAAGAACTCCAACAACAAATAACATACAAATGAAGAAAACTCAAGCAATTGAAAATCAACAGCCAACCGGACAACATAACAAGTTAATAGCATTGGATATAAAAAACTAACAGTAGAAAGCAATCATGTGAATAACCATCATGGAAAGACTACCTTGCTGCCCCTTTTTATTTTGGTTCTGGTTCCATAAGATTTATCCCAAAGATAAGCTTCATAACGCACTGTCCATCTATGCCTACATTCAGAAAAGAAAGTTTAGTCGACCATATAAGGAACTAAGTGACAGTTATAAAGATCAAGAAGTCATTGCTCAACCATGATAAATGAGGACAGAAGGGTCATTCCGGATGGTTAAAATACTCTTTAAAATGAAACACCAACCTCAAATTTGTGAGACACGAAATCAATTCATGAGACTAGAACCTTGAAGCAGGCAATGTTGCAAACATGAGTTAGACTACACAAACAGCGGAAAAGAAAAAAAGAAGCAAAACAAAGACCAGCATGTTTCGACAAAATAATCAGACAACAGCCATTTTCTTCAGTGTAGAACCTCTGGCCCTCCTGCTTTTCTTCAATCCTCTGAACATCTCATGCTGGTACTCCTTGTTGTCCTGTTGGTTGGCGATGATTGTGTAAAATCATTTGGTGGGCCGACATATGTCAATTAAGAATTTTAGACATTATGGCTGTCTTAAAGTAAATATCCGCTTAAGTGATTTCGCTTTGGGATATTACGTCATTTTAGATGGTATGGAGTAATTTTGAAATGTATAGATAGCTGCCTGCAATTATGGATTCTTTGATGGGTGAAATCCGTAATTGTCCTCAATATAAAATGGTAGTGGTCCCTGGGGTCGTGCAATGGTTGCCTGAAATGTTGGTTTCTATGGTTTTCCTCTTCTCCATCTGAGAGAGACCTGAAGTGCACCGCAAAAACCCTGGAAGACCCTGCTGCAATCTTTCGTGCACCAGTTCAGATGGAATCAGGTACGCTTCCGCTTCAGTTTAAAGTTTTGTTTAATTCAATGATTTAGCATGAACATGATCATGTTTTGTTTAGGGCATATACATTTGGTTTTGTGTATGCATGAGGGGAGAAATCCCAACAATTGGTATCAGAGCCCATGTTCTTCGTTAAATCGTTGAATTTTTGGATTATTTTGTGCACCTTCCCATTCAGATGTTCCTTCTTTCTTAGGCTGCAAGTATTGTTTTCAAAAAAAAAAAAAAATTGGCGTGGGCAAGCAACGGAAGCCGTCGGGCTTCCGCTGCAGTCGCCTGAGAACTCATAGGACGGCCGGTCTTGGGTGGCGTCTGTCGTCGAAAGGCGACGGATGGCTTCCAGCCGTCCTGGCGCGACCCACCGGTGGCCACCCACGCAGTTGGGTGGCCTGCCGGAGAACCCCTGTCGTCTGTCGCAGACTCGCAGCCATCAGAGGAAGAAGAAGGAATAGGGAAGGCAGGGAGGGGCGTCAGGGAAGAGCACCGGCCGGCATGGGGCCAGTGCTGGGGCCGGCCGTTATGGCGGCAAGACGGGCTGGGACCGCCGTTTCGGGTGACGACTGGTGACCACCCACCTCTGTCCCGCCGTTTTCTTTGTTCGGTTTCTGAAGGAACAGGCAGAGGGACGAGAGAAGTGGGTTCGCTCGATTCCGGCACCTACCTTCGCATCTCCACCGCCGGGCAGCTCTCTGTCACCGGACGGCCCTGTCGGCACCCACCGGTGGCTTTCCCGCTGCCGTTTTCCCCATTTTTTCACCATGCCTAAATCTTAGAAATAGGGCACAGGGAAAGTCGATGGCAGGGAGGGCGACAGTCGGTCATAGACCTGCCGGCCACTTAGTCGTCGCTGGACGGCGTCGTGACACCCACCGGCGCCCACCCAAGGCCCTCGGTGGCCCGCTGGAGGCGATTTCGCCGTCAGTTCGGTGACTGATCAGAGGCGAGCAGTGGTTTCGGGCGAGCATCGGCTGAGCGGGAGACGGGTCGGACCCGGGTCGGGTCAGTCCTGACCCGACTCAGATCCATAAAGTTAAAAAAAAAAAATTTGTTTTGCCGCCCGCCCGCCTGCGCCTCTGTGTTAAAGCTTTTCGGACCGGGTCGGGGCCGATCCATACGGTGATATAGAACTGGTTCATTCAGTTTAAGACCGATTCAGTTTGTTTTTAGACCGGTTCAGACCTTTTAAACCCGACTTGAATCTTTTGGAGACCGGTTCGGACCTTTTGGAAACGATTCGGGCCATTTTAAGACCGGTTCAATTAGTTTTCAGACCGATTCAGGGCTTTTCAGACCGGTTCATTCAGTTTTAGAACCGATTTTAGCCATTTTTTTAACTGGTTCAATGGGTTCAGAACCGATAAAGTCTAATTTTGACCAGTTTGTCCAATTTTTAAACCGGTTCAGTCCCATTTCAGTGCATGTGGGTGTTTTAGTTGTGTTTTAAGAAAGATACGGGCCATTTTAAGGCCAATTCAGTGGTTCTTGACCAACTTAAGCACAATTATGGTATCGGTTTATAAAAATTGGACTCTTTTGAGCCCATATCATTGAATCATTTGTTTTTGGATTCAAAGTAAGACAATTTTGTATGTGTCACATCATTGAATCATTTGGTTTTGGATTTATTGTAGGACAAACATGTATGTGAATTTTAATATATGTATCATGTTTTGCATGTTATTAAAATTGTGGGTGTACCATAGATGAATATTTGGATTATGAATTTGATCTTTGGCCATGTCTATTCTTCGAAATGAGTAAGTTTGTACCTACATGTCGTCAAAGTGACCTCTATTGTACGAATTTGCCTGTTTTGAACATTAGATGTTAGTATACTTAATCCATGCGGGCAATGATCAACCCAAAGGAGGATTGTTGTTTGGTCAAGTTTAAGTATACAGGGCAATAAATATGTGATAATTTTTTAGGTTTCCATGTGGATAATGAGTCAATCCAAAGATGGACTCGTTGTTTGACAGGGTTAATTATCTATATTCATTGTTGACTAAGAATACCACTTATAGTTAGTACTTCAATCCAAAGATTGGATATTAACGTTGCACCGGTACCTTGTGATGTGATTTAGGCCATTGTATTTAAATTTATTTATATTTGTTGTTTCATCTTTGTACATATTTTGATTGTGAGCATGTTTGGTATTTTGTTTTTTGTACAGTGAGTTCTGTTTATATGATATTTGTAATTTTGAGTACTATTTCTGAGTTAAATGATTCGATTTCTAAAAGTAAGAAAAGAAAGACTATTAAGAACCAGTCATCCATTAAGAAACAGAAGAAGCATAAGGAAAGCCAATTAGGCAGCTTCTTTTATAAGGGTGAATGTCATATAAGGAATGATTGTACCAAGTATCATGCATGGCATGAAAGGGAAGATACACTTCTCACTTTAGTTTGTTTTGAGGTTAATTTAACTTCAGTACCTAGACACACTTGGTGGGTAGATTCAGGTGCTACTACTCATATAAGTGTTTCTGTGCAAGGCTACGTAAATTATCGAACATCAAATGATGCTGAAAGATTCATCTATGTGGGCGATGACAAAAAGGCGAAGGTTGAAACTATAGCAAATTTTCGGTTATTGCTAAAGACTAGTTGTTATTTGAATTTGACAGAAACTTATGTTGTACCGTCTTTTAGACGAGATTTGGTTTCTATTTTCTCGTTGGACAAATTTGGTTATTATTGTTCATTTGGAGGAAGTAAATTTAAGTTGTTTCTGCATTCAAATTTGAATTCCACTGATTCTTTATCTAGTAGCAATAACCTCTATTTGCATGATACAGTTGCTTCATATCATGAAACCTTGCATGTTACGTTTAGAGGTACTAAATGAAAATTAGCCAATGAGAATTCTGTTATGTTGTGGCATAAGCGCTTAGGACATATCTCTGAAAAGAGTATTAAAAGGCTTATGTCGAATGAAATTCATGCATCCCTTGATTTTGTAGACTTTAACGTTTGCATGAGATGCATAAAGGGAAAATAAACAAACATTAAGAGATTATAAATTTTATAATCCATCCAATAAGTCTTTCTTTGAAACGAGAAATGCTCATTTCTTTGATGATATTGAGTTTGGGGAGGTGATCAAGTTAGAAGCATTGCCTTTGAAGAGAGACGTGAGTGTACTCATACAGATGTTGAAAGCAATGGTCAGGTCTTTATTCCTGACATTGTTCCATCAACATATTCAGAAGAAGGCAATGATGTCAATCTCCTTACTAGAGAACAAACTCAACAATCTCAAGAAATTCAAGTAGAGGTGCCACTAAGAAGATCCACTAGAGAGATGAGAAATACAATTTCAAATGATTTTGTCTATCTCCAAGAACATGATGTTGATATGGGCTTAATGGAAGATGATCCTATCAACCTCCAGCAAGCATTAAAGAGTTCTAAATCTCTTGAGTGGATAGATACCATGAATGAAGAAATAAAGTCCATGATGGATTTGTATGAGAAGTTGTTTCCATGCCTGAAGGTGTGAAACCCATTGGTTGTAAATAGGATTTTAAAACCAAGAGAGATTCATTAGGTAACATCGAAAGGTATAAGGCACGTCTTGTTACAAAGGGCTTTACTCAAAAGGAAGACATTGATTATACATAGACTTTCTCTCTAGTTTCGTTGAAAGACTCTTTCAGGACTATAATGACACTTGTAGATCATTTTGACTTAGAGCTGCATTAGATGGATGTTAAGACAACGTTTCTAAATGGAGACATTGATGAAACGATATACATGGTGCAACCAGAAAACTTTGTTTTAAGAGATGCAAAGAAAATGGTCTGCAAACTCAAGAAATCCATCTATGGGCTAAAGCAAGCTTCTCGTGAATGGTATTACAAATTTCATCAAGTTATAGTTTCATTTGGTGTCGAAACTAATTTGGTTGATGAATGTGTATACCAAAAGTTCAGTGGGGGCAAATTTATCTTTATGGTTTTATATGTCGTTGATATATTGCTAGCAAGTAATGATGTGGGCATATTGCATGAAACTAAGAATTTCTTGTCAACAAAGTTTGACATGAAGGATCTTGGTTGTGCAACTTTTGTATTGGGGATCCAAATATCTTGAGATCGTCCTCGGGGTATTCTTGGATTATAACAAAAGACCTATATTGATAAGGTGCTTCAGTGAAATGGCATGAAAAATTGTAAACCAGGAGATACTCCAGTTGCTAAAGTAGACAAGTTTAGTCTCAAACAGTGCCCTAAAAGGGAAATCGAATCTAAGGAAATGGAAAAGATTCCCTATTTATGTGTTGTGGGAAGCCTTATATATGCTCAGGTTTGTACTCGTTCGGATATTGCATTTATTGTGGGAATGTTAGGCAGATACTTAAGTGATCTTGGTATGGATCATTTGAAAGCTGCCAAAATGTTTTTGAGGTACTTACAAAGAACAAAATGTTTTATGCTCACATACAGGAAGTCAGACCAGTGGGAGATCATTAGGTATTTAGATTCTGACTTTGCTGGGTGCCATGACAGTAGCATGGCATGTTACGAGACATCCAATCATGTTTGGTGATTGCAGAATTTTGTCACGGGGCTGCGCATTGTGAGTGGTGTAGAAAGACCACTAAGGTTATTGTGTGACAATAATTCAGTAATCATGTATTCTAATAACAGCCACAATTTGTCAAAGTCGAAGCACATCGACATTAAGTTTTTGGGTTGTTAAAGAGAAGCTACAAAATGGTCAGGTGTCTAGAGCATATTGGGACAAACTCTATGATTGCGGATCCGCTTACTAAGGGTGTAATACATAAGGTCTTTAACGAAGATGTTGTTCGTATGAGGGTGTTATCCTTGGATGATGTGTTGGTTTAGTGGGAGTTTGTATTTTGTTTGCTCTTATGTATGGACACATATTCAGTTTTTTCTGCAGAATAAAGTTTAAAGTTCTTTGGTTCCATTCTGTGTTTATGTGTTTATGTTTTGATCTCCATAAAGTTTTAAAGTTGGACCAGTTGAGAATAAGCATGTTGTAATCACATTACATGTAATTCTCATGCTATACATCCATATCAGATCTATGTCATTGATTATGTTAACATTTGTGATCATTGAAGGTTTAACTAATTTTATTATAGCGAAAGCCGCTTTGGTTCTATGTTGATATGGTCATGGACGAGATTGGTGAAAATGACGTTTAATAAGATAGCAATTATGAGCTCCTAAGGTTTTGTGTAATGTGTGAATGTATAAAGACATATTTGGCCCAAGTGGGAGATTGTAAGATCATTTGGTGGGCCGACATATGTCAATTAGGAATTTCAGACATTATGGTTGTCTTAACGTAAATATCCGCTTAAGTGATTGCATTTTGGGATATTACGTCATTTTAGATGGTGTAAGGTAATTTTGAAATGTATAGATACCTGTCTGCAATTATGGATTCTTTGATGGGTGGAATCCGTAATTGTCCTCAATATAAAATGGTAGTGGTCCTTGGGGTCGTGCAATGGTTGCCTAAAACGTCGGTTTCTATGGTTTTCCTCTTCTCCATCTGAGAGAGACCTCAAGTGCACCGCAAAGACCCTGGAAGACCCTGCTGCAATCTTCCTGTGCACCAGTTCAGATGGAATCAGGTACGCTTTCGCTTCAGTTTAAGGTTTTGTTTAATTCAATGATTTAGCATGAGCATGATCATGTTTTGTTTAGGACATATACATTTGGTTTTGTGTATGCATGAGGGAAGAAATCCCAACAGATTGAAGTTCATTTTCACCTGGCTCAGCTGAAATGGAGCATCACCCTCTGCTCCTTCCACATTCAGCACCGCCTCACGGCACCCTCTGCTGTCCTTGTGGGGCGGTGATTCGGTGGTTGACGGAAGAGAGAGAGAAAACAGACTCAAAGTAAATGAAATTAAAAAGGGAAAACGTTTGTTTTTATCTTAAAAGTTAAAACTGTCTAATCAGTGAACATGTTTTGGCAATATTATCAAGAATGCTGGTTTGTGAGTCGAGTCGAGTTGAATATAAATAAGCCGAGTTCCTGAAACAAGAACTTGACTTGTTTATCGTTGTTGGATGATAATAAGATCCCATGTCCTGCCATGAATTTGATGTACTTAGAATTCTGAAGGTTGCATCTAAATGAGTCGTCCTGGGCTGTGCCATAAATTGGCTCAACATGTGAACACTATGTAAAATGTTTGGTCGAGTAATAGTGAGATAAACTAGCCATTCCACTAGTTTTCTTAAGAATGTGGGATCTTTTAGCGGTTGACCCTTTTCATTGTCAAGCTTTAAATGTTGCTCTATAGGTTTGTCACTTGGCTTGGCACCACTATATCCAGCTTCTTTGAGTACATCGATGGTGTATTTCTTTCGTGATAGAAAAATTCCTTTCTTTGAACGGGCCACTTCAATGCCTAAAAAGTATTTCAATTCTCCCAAGTCTTTCAATTTGAATTTGGTGTTGATGACCGATTTCAACTTGTCAATAGCAGTGTTGTTGTCTCCTGCAATGATTATATCATCCACAAAGACTAAGATGAAGATGCTGGCTTGTTTAGTAATGTGTGAAAATAATGAATGATCTGCCTTTGATTGGGAGAAACAAGCTGTTTCAACGTTTCAGTCAGTTTAGAAAACCAGTTGCGAGATGACTGTTTCAGTCCATATAAGGACTTCTTTAGCTGACAAACTTTGTTCTCCCCTATCGGGTAAAGCCAGGAAGAAGAGACATGTAGACTTCTTCAAGGAGGTCACCATGGAAAAATGCGTTGTTGACGTTGACTTGAAATAAATTCCAGCCTTTGATGGCAGCAACAGACAAAAGACATCAAATAGTGTTGATTTTGGCAACAGGAGAGAAAGTTTCTGTGTAGTCGATGCCTTGTAGTTGGGTGTAACCTTTGGCGACTAGACGAGCTTTATAGCGTTCGATTGTGCCATCAGCATTATATTTGATTTTATAAACCCAGCGGCAGCCAATGGGTCGTTTCCCTGGTGGAAGAGTGACGACGTCCCAAGTAGAGTTGTCTTCTAGTGCATGAACTTCAATAGCCATCGCATCTTGCCATTCCTAAAATTGCATTGCCTCTTGAAAACTGGAGAGTTCATGGTTATTGAGGACAGAGACAAAATATGCTTTGTATTTGGGAGAGAATTTGTGTAATTGGAGGTAAGAGTGGAGAGGATACCTAGTGTCGTGGATGTGGTGTGGAGCCGACGTCGATGGAGGGGTTGGGACGTGGATAGAGGAGTAGCATTGATAATCCTTGAACCGAGTAGGGGGCACATGTTGCTGGGTGGATCGTCAAAATGGGTGGGAACAAGAGGGGCTGATGGAAGACTCGGGAAGAGGTTGCGGTGTGTCAGGTGGGGGTGGTGTAGGAGGAGGGTAGGTGTGTTCAATAGATTCCGGTATAGGTAGAGGAATGACGATGTCACTTTCTGGTTCTTGAATGTTTTCAAATGGAAAATGATTTTCAATGAACCTAACATCTCGACTAGTGAAAATTTCATGAGTGTCAAGATCATAAAGTTTATATGCAGTTTGACCATATGGGTACCCTATGAAAATGCATTTGAGGTGACCGATAATCAAATTTGTGAGATTTATGTATGTTGTAAGCATAACTAAGGCACCCAAATGTTCGAAGATGACTATATTTTGGTTTTTGTCCATACAAAACTTCATAGGGAGTTTTGTCATGAAGAGCATGGGTAGGTAGACGAATGAGTAGATATGCAACAGTTAAAACACAATCCCCCCAAAATTTTATGGGTAGGGAAGCTTGAAAACGTAAGGCACAAACAACATTTAAGAGGTCTTTGTGCTTACGTTCAACCACTCCATTTTGTTGTGGTGTGGCGATGCAAGAATGTTGACACTCAATGCCTTTATGATGAAGAAGATTTTCCATTTGGGTAGAAAAAAATTCTGCACCATCGGTGCTTCAAATTTTTTTAATGGATGTATGAAATTGATTCTCAACAAGATTAATGAATTTTTGAATGAGGTAAAATGTTTTAGATTTGTACCGCATTAAAAATACCCAAGTGCATCTTGAAAAATCATCTACTATTGTGAGAGAGTAATGAGCACCTGAAAGTGACGTCGTTTGATAGCCTCCCCATATATCACAATGAATCAATTGAAATGCACCGAAAGTAGAAATTGAACTATTAGGAAAAGGTAAACGAGTCTGTTTGGCAAGATAACATATAGAGAAATGTTCACTAACATGAGAAAAATCAAGAGAATGAAATAAAGTCTTTAAACGAGAAAAAGATGGATGCCCAAGTCTTACGTGCCAAAGAGTAGATTGGTTTGGTGAAGCAGCAGCAACACATGGTTCTTCCAGTTCAAGGATGAACAAGCCGTTCTCCATTCTACCTTTCTCAATCATCTTCATCGAGCGTTGGTCCTGAATAGTACATGAATTTTTACCAAAGGTGACAAGACAATTATTTTCAGCAACCAGTTTGGAAACGGATATAAGATTAAATGAGAAAAAGGGAACATATAAGACATTAGACAAAATAAGTGAATGATTTAGGTGAATCTGATCGGCATGTGAAACAGGACATGTAGAACCATCAGGAAGTTTAACGGGATTAAAATTAACAACAGATGGGGATGCGTGGAACCAGTATAAATAATCCAAACTTGAGTAGTGACTTGACAAACTAAAGGTTCTGAGATCATACCTGCTAGACTTACTTTGGGAGTCTTAGATGACATAAATTCCATGAATTCTTGGTACAAAGCTGGAGTAAAGGAATAATTTGGGTTTGGATTCTTCGCAGGCATGTTAGGCAATATTTCTTCATTAGAAGTCGAGTTTGCTTGAGGCTGTTGTCGCTCGCCACTAGAAGCTCCTCTCTTAGGAAAGTTGTATAATTGATAACAACAGGCTTCAACGTGCCCAAGGTGGCCACAATTCTCACATCGAGGTCTGGTTCATCCCTTGAACCGATAGCTACCATCTTTGTCCATGTCATGACATTTGACAACAACTGTAGCAAGAAATTCAGATTGAATAGGCACGTGAAGTTCTCGTTGTCTCTCTTCTTGAATTAGTAGGGCATAAGCTTTGGAAGTGTCCAAAACCGGATCCAGAAGAAGTAATTGACTACGAATCACTCCATGGCTGTCATTTAACCCCATTAAATATTGAATCAGCCGATCATGTTCTTGTATCTCCTGCATTTTCCTCACAGCACCACAATCACAAGTTGGTAGAGTAGCATATGAGTTGTACTCATCCCAAAACCCCTTGATTTGGGTGTAATAAATACTGATTGAAGAGGTTCCTTGCTTGCAGTTAATAATCTGTAGTTCAATCTGATATAGTTGTGGTGCATTGCGTTGAGTAAATCTGGTTTTCAGGTCCTTCCATACATCAGCAGCAACTTTGGCATAAACCACAGTTGGTGTTAAAGATTTATGGATTGAATTGAGTAACCAGGAGAGAACCATGCTGTTGCAGCGTTGCCAAGATAAGACAAGAGAGGGTGGAGCCGATGGTTTTGGGATGGAGCCATCAATGAAGCCGAGCTTATTTTTGGCTTCAAGCACCATGGTCATGGCACGCCTCCAAATTTCATTGTTGTCGCCAGTGAGGGGCTGGGAGATTAAGCACGTACCAGGATTGTATGAATGGTGATAATAAAAAGGACTGTCATCTTGAAGAAGAGATTCTTGGTTAGATGAACCCCCTGCCATGATGCCTTAGTACCCTTTCAAGCCGAAGGTTGGAGAAAGAAGCCGAACTCTGGTGGGCAGCAGTCAGATGGGCAGCCCAGCTAAAAAACAAGAAAGAGGAAGGATGTAAAGAGGAAGAAGGCTGTGCTATCCATCGCTTTCTCCTTTGAAATCTGCCAGATTGCGTTGGCCTCCCAGGATTGTTCCATCAAGCTCTGATACCATGTTAATGGTAAAGGATGATGCTTGAGAGAAATGAGAATTACTTGACTATTAACAAGTAGATACAAGAGATATATAAAGGAGAAAACAAAAGATAACATCCATATCCCATACAACTCGCAAGTAACAACTTGCTAAAGATAATTGTTATCTATATTCCTATAATTGAGGGATATTCAATCAACGAAGATAAGTAACGCCAACAAATATAGTGTAGTTATGTTATCCTGCGTAGCTCAATATCAAGAGCAAATGGGATATATAGAAATTCCCAGCGACTGATTCAATATGCTTCGAACTCAAAGGGAAGCATATCTCAGATCCAAGATGGCATAACGGAAGAGGGCTAGGATTCTAACCATTCAACAAACAAGACCAGTAAAAATGAGATGGTACTGGTACTTATTCCATATCCAATAAACATCAACATTTTGTCTTTTCTTTTGATGAAAACAGCTCAAAGGAACTTGAAACCAATCACACTTCCTGAACAAACAAGGAATAAAAAAAATAGTTATGCATCAAGCCTCAGTCAAACTAGAAAATGCAATTGCTTGAAAAAATTGTTATAGAAAAGTAAAATTTGTCTTCTTGGAACATTTAAATGGCGAATGACTATGAATTTGAGTGCTATCACCATGTTATGTCAACTTAACACAAAGTTAGAAAAAGAACCAATCTAAGTTGAAACTTGGAAATAAGTACAATGAATAGGTATCGATGTGTTTACATGCAAAATTTTGTAATCTTGCATGTGACCGTATGAGAAAAGCTCAAAGAAAATATACTCACCTCCTTATCTCTTGCGAAAATTACAAGAGATAAGTCACAACCTATAGGTACGGAATTTGACCGTTCCTAGTGCCATTGCTAGGAGCAACAGATCAAGGTCGTCCTAATTCTAATGTGCCCTGAAATTAAAAGAGATGAGGTTTTAGAAGATCTAAGTGGATCATAAAAAATTGGAGTCCCAGAACTGAAGAAGTTTTGGAACCCATGGACGTAGTTCATGATCATGTAAACTAGGTTCAAACATAATTGAGATCCGATTTCAAAGGTTATGGGAGATGGATCTAAAGACATCTATGTTCTCAAATACAAATTATTGTGATCCAAATCTGAATTGAATATCTGATTAAAAATATCCAAATTTATAATTTACGATACAATTCAAAGAACCAAATATGAAGGTTTAAAGTTAGCTTTTTGGATATAATGGGCCAGCTAAGGTTGAGATCTGAGTTCAGATATGAAATCCATACTTATATGATATGAGTGCTCGATCCAAATAACATAGAAATCTGAAATCCAAAATCCAAATTGGACCTAATCATATAAGGTCTGAAATTTTGATCTAAATTTTAAGATTTGAGATCCAATCCAAAACTCTACATATGACATGCAAATTCTAAATTGGAATTCAATCCTTCATTGGATATGAGATCATCATCCAATCTATTAAAATCTAAATCCAAAGTTCTCAATGTGATGCATGATGGAGAACCAATTCTCTAACCTAGATTGGAGATTTGATCAAGTTTGGCTTCAAAGTCTTCAAAAAGTTCTCTGATTTTATATGACGCCAAATTTCACAAAATTTTTGGAAAACAAACTACCGTACACTTTTCTCCTTTTGCCAAAGGCTTTATGACCTTCCTAGTCTTTTCCTATATTATTATGTGCATTTCTTAAAGTTTTCACCAAAAATATTATAAATTGTTCAAAGTTTTTACAATTTCCAAACTGTGTTAATATATGTTCTTCTCAATCTTAAACGGGTTTTGAACCAAGGTTTGAATTTTTTTTTTTTAGAATTCTATCAAACTTAAATTTTTAGAGATTTTTGCAAATTTTTTTAAAGATATATCCTAATTTTGGATGACATGTAATTTATAGCATTTTTCGTAGACGAATAGTCACATTCTTTTTTTCTTTTTGCTAAATATTTGTGAGGATTTCCTAATTTTTGAAATCTATTGTGTGTTTTTCTTAAAGATTTTATGGAACAAATTTTAAAATATCAATTTTACAGATTTTCAAGTTAATGAATATTTATTTTCCTCAAGTCGTCATAATTTTTGACTGAAGATGTTGAAACGTTTGAAATTTTTTTCAAGCTTTTTAGAACCTATATATTTTCTGAATCTTCTGTTGACCTTTTTGTCAAAATTGAAATTTTAGAGGTTATTATCAAGCTTTTAGAAACATTTATTGGTTTTAGTTGACATGAAATTTTATAAGGTTTTTGAAAAATAGGCTATTAGGATTTTTTTTCTTCCGGGAAAAACTTCCAAAATTTTTACTAATCTTTTTTGCATTTTATAATATTCTCTTCAAAATGTTTTCACCCAAAAAATATAGAACGTTACATAATTTTTCCGTTTTTGAACTTTGTTACAATTTCTTCTACATTTTCATGTTCTTGAATGAAGAGTGTGAAACATTTCAAAATTTTTTGAGATCTTTTAAATATTTGACACTAATGAATAGTAATGAAGTTTTTAGACACATTTCATGCACCTTTTTCTTTTGCCAAATATTTGCAATATCTTCTTAAGTTTTTTACTCTTCCTAGGTTTTCACCCAAAAGGCCAAAATAGTGTAAAATGTCACAAATTTTTAGATTTTTTTTTCTTTGTCAATGTTTTTTTCCTTAATTTTCAATACTTTTGAACAAAAAAAATTTGGATCCTTTCGAACTTTTTGAGTTTTTTTAAACCTTTGACACTCATAAGCATTCGTGAAGTTCTAAAATTATATATATTTGTAAACTTGTGAGATTTTTTTTTTAACTTAAACTTTTAGAAATTTTTGTCAAAATTATCAAGAATTATTTTCTGATTTTGGATGACATTAGATTTTGAGGTTTTGAAAGACACACCATCAAGCTCTTTTCTTCTTTCTCCAAATATTTGCAAAATATTTTTTTGATAGTTTATTATATGCTTTTAAAGTTTTCACTAGAGTGTTGAAAATTTTGAAAATTACTAAATTTGTTAACGTTTGCACAAAAATTACAGATATTTTGAATTTACAATTCTTTTTACAATTTAATCATATTTTTAACTAAAATCTTCATTCAAAAGTATTATGCCACGTTTCAAATATTTAGGAATTTAGAACTTTTGAACTATTCTTTTTCTCAAATTTTCATGATCTTTTGACCAAGAGTTGGTACGACTACAAAATTTTCGAGCTTTTTTAGATTTTTGATACCACTGGGCAATCATGTGGTTTTGAACTCATATATATATGTGAAGACGTGGGAAATTTTTTTATGAAACCCAAAAAATTCAGAGATTTTGTTCAAACAATGCCTTATTTCGTCATTATGCATGCATATTTATGCATACATCACGAGAACAAATAGTTCTGAAATTCAAAAATTGATCGATCTTGTAGCTTTGAACTACCAAGACCAAAACGAAAGATTTCATTTCTTCTAGTAGTTATTACTTGTTACAGCTCATATGTACTTTTAAAAAAAATTCAAATGCTTATGGTCTCCAAAAAATTATGAAGATTTATCAAGGGAACTATGTTCTCGAAGTCTTTCTCTTGCTAAGGTTATCAAGCACCAATACTCCGAGGCCTTATGAACATATTTCCTAAAAATGTGACTAGCTACTTCCTCGGCTTCGAGAATTATCTTTATATTCTTCCTGGCTCATCTTCACATCTCCAACTGCAGCTCAGCCTCCTGTAGTTTCTTCATCTTCTTCTCATTCCAGTCAAGGTGTGTACCTCTTCCTTGCCTTTTTACTTCTTAAATCCATAAAATATATGGAGGTTGTATTTGTTTGAAATCCGGGTGATCTCAGATCCATGGATTTTTACTGTTTATCGAATGTTTATCGAGTCCACTGCCGACGCCATCTACCCAGTCTTGCGTCGATTCAGTTTCCTAGTCATCTTGTCATGACACATGGCTGATTAGCTGATGTGCATGAAATTTTCATGTGCATTGATGGAGTGTATGACAAGCTTCGCCGTAATTAGTTGCACTGTAAGATCATTTGGTGGGCCGGCATATGTCTATAAGGAATTTCAGATATTATGGTTGTCTTAAGTAAATATCCACTTAAGTGATTGCATTTTGGGATATTACGTCATTTTAGATGGTATGGGGTAAATTTGAAATGTATAGATACTAGTACGCAATTACAGACTCATTGATGGGTGGAATCTGTAATTGTCCTCATTATAAAATGGTAGTAGTCCCTGGGGTCGTGCAAAAATGGTTGCCTGAAACGTTGGTTTCTAGGGTTTTCCTCTTCCCCAACTGACAGAGACCTCACGCGCGCCGCACGTACCTTGGAAGACTCTGCTGTAATCATCCCGTTCACTAGTTCAGATGGATTCATGTACGCTTCCGCTTTAGTTTAAGGTTTTGTTAATTCAATGATTTAGCATGAGCATGATCCTGTTTAGGGTATATACGTTTGGTTTTTGTATATGCATGAGGGGAGAAATCCCAACAATTGGTATCAGAGCCCATGTTCATTGTTGAATCGTTGATTTTTTGGATGATTTTATGTGTCTTTTCGTTCAGTACTTCCTTGGATTCAGCTGCAAGTTTTTTTTTTTTTTTTAAAAAATGAATTTTGCGTTGAGGGTGTGCGACGGAAGCCGTCGGGCTTTTGTTGCAGCCATCTGAGGCAAGAGGATCAGAAAATGGGGATGCAAGGATCGGCGGGCGTCCATCGCCGTTGGGCGATGGCGGGCCTCCGACCGTTGGGACGCGTCCCTGCCGGCTGCCACCCACGCTGTTGGGTGGCCAGCCGGTAAACCCATTTTCTTCCATTGCAGCCATTGAAGAGGAAGAAGAAGGGATAGGGTCGGCAGAGAGGGGCGACAGCCGTCGAAAGGCGACCGCTGGTGACATAGCTGTTGCTGGACGGACCCGCGCGACCCACCGGCGCCCACCCAAGTCGCCGGTGGCTTCCTCGCCACTGCAGTCGCCGCCCAAATCAATGAAAAAGGGCGGAAATCAGGTGGAGGTGCGGGAGAAAGGGCAAGCGGCCATCTTCGCACGATTCCGTCCGGCGAGTCCGCCGGCGCCGGACGGGACTGTGCGACCTGCCAGTGCCCACCTCCAGTCTGCCGGAGGAGAATCTGTCGTTGCCTACGTGAATCGGCGTCTGGCAGGCGAGCGGCGGTTTCGGTCGAGCGGGAGGCGGTCGGACCCGACCTGTATCCATGCGGTTTAATTTTAAAACAGAACCGGTTCATTCGGTTTTCGAATCGGCTCAGACCTTTTGAGACCGATTCAGAACCTTTTCAGACCGGCTCATTCAGTTTTGGAACCGATTCAGACCCTTTTCAGATCGGTTCAGTTGTTTTCAGACCGGTTCAGTGGATTTTCCAACCGGTTCAGTTGATTTTCAGACCGATTCAAGGCATTTCAGACAAGTTCATTCAGTTTTGGAACCGATTATAGCCATTTTTCAACCGGTTCAGTGGGTTTTGGAACCGAGATGGTCTATATTTGACCGGTTCAGCCCTATTTAGGGTCATGTGAGTGTTTTAGTTGCAGTTTAAGACCAATACGGGCCATTTTAAGGCCGATTGAGTGGTTCTTGACCCACTTAAGCACAATTATGGTATCAGTTTATAAAATTTTGGACTCTTTTGGGCCCATATGATTGAATCATCTGGTTTTGGATTCAATGTAAGACCATTGTGTATGTGTCACGTCATTGAATCATTTGGTTTTGGATTTAATGTAGGGCAAACTTGTATGTGAATTTTAATATATGTATCATGTTTTGCATGTTATTAAAATTGTGGGTGTACTTTAGATGAATGTTTGAATTATGAATTTGATCTTTGGCTATGTCTGTTGTTTGAAATGAGTAAGTTTGTACTTTATGTCGCCAAACTGACCTCTGTTGTATGAATTTGCCTTTTTTAACATTGGATGATAGTATACTTAATCCATGCGGACAATGATCAACCCAAAGGAGGATTGTTGTTTGGTCATGTTTAAGTATACAGGGCAATAAATATGTGATAATTTTTCAGGTTTTTATGTGGATAGTGAGTCAATCCAAAGATGGGCTTGTTGTTTGACAGAGTTAATTATCTATATTCATTGTTGATCAAGAATACCACTTGCAGTTAGTATTTCAATCCAAAGATTGGATATTAACGTTGCACCAGTACCTTGTGATGGGTTTTCGGCCATTGTGTTTAAATTCATTTATATTTGTTATTTCATCTTTGTACATGTATTGATTGTGAGCATGTTTTGGTTTGTTCTTTGTACAGTGAGTTCTGCTTCTATGATATTTACAAATTTGAGTACGATTCCTGAGTTAAATGATTCGATTTTTATAAATAAAAAAAGAAAGACTGTTAAGAAAGTTGCAGTTGACCAGCCATCCATTAAGAAACAGAAGAAGCATAAGGAAAGCCAATTAGGCTACTTCTTTTGTGAGGGTGAAGGTCATATAAAGAAGGATTGTACCAAGTATCACGCATGGCGTAAAAGGGAAGGTACACTTCTCACTTTGGTTCGTTCTGAGGTTAATTTAACATCAGTACCCAGGAACACTTGGTGGGTAGATTCGGGTGCTACTACTCACATAAGTGTATTTGTGCAAGGCTGCCTAAATTGTCGAATGTCAAATGATGCTGAAATATTCATCTATGTGGGCGATGGCAAGAAGGTGAAAGTTGAAGTCATAGCAGATTTTCGGTTATTGTTAAAGACTGGTTGCTATTTGAATTTGACAAAAACTTATGTAGTACCATCTTTTAGACGGAATTTGGTTTCTATTTCCTCGTTGGACAAATTTGGTTATTATTTTTCATTTGAAGGAAGTAGATTTAGGTTATTTCTGCATTCAAATTTGATTGCCACTGGTTCTTTGTCTAGTAGCGATAACCTCTATTTACTTGATACAGTTGCTTCGTATAATGAAACATTGCATGTTACGTCTAGTGGTACTAAACGGAAATTGGCCAATGAGAATTCTGCTATGTTGTGGCATAAATGCTTAGGACATATCTCTGAAAAGAGGATTAAAAGGCTTATGTCGAATGAAATTCTTGCATCCCTTGATTTTGCAGACTTTAATGTTTGCATTGAATGTAAAAAGGGAAAATGAACAAATATTAAAGGGTTATAAGTTAAATCTATCAAGTAAGTCTTTCTTTGAAACGGAAAATGCCAATTTCTTTGAGGATATTGAGTTTGGGGAGGTGATCATGTTAGAAGCATTGCCTTTGAAGAGAGACGTGAGTCTACTCATACAGATGTTGAAAGCAATGGTCAGGCATTGTTCCATCAACATATTCAGAAGAAGGCAATGATGTCGATCTCCCTACTGAAGAACAAACTCAACAACCTCAAGAAAATTAAGTAGAGGTGCCACTGAGGAGATCCACTAGAGAGAGGAGAAATACAATTTGAAATGATTTTGTCTATCTCCAAGAACATGATGTTGATATGGGCTTAATGGAAGATGATCCTATCAACTTCTAGCAAGTGATAAAGAGTTCAAAACCTCGTAAGTGGATAGATGTCATGAATGAGGAAATAAAGTCCATGATAGATAATGATGTATGAGACATTGTTCCCTTGCCTGAATGTCTGAAACCCATTGGTTGCAAATGAATATTTAAAACCAAGAGGGATTCATTAGAAAACATCGAAAGGTATAAGGCACGTCTTGTTGCAAAGGGCTTTACTCAAAAGGAAGACATTGATTATACAGAGACTTTGTCTTTAGTTTCGTCGAAAGACTCTTTCAGAACCATAATAGCACTTGTGGCTCATTTTGACTTAAAGTTGCATCATTTTGACAGTGTTTCTAGATGGAGACATTGATGAAATGATATATATGGTGCAACCAGAAAACTTTGTTTCAGGTGATGCAATGGAAATGGTCTGCAAACTCAAGAAATCCATCTATGAGCTAAAGCAAGTTTCCTGTCAATGGTATTACAAATTTCATCAAGTTATAGTTTCATTTGGCTTTGAAACTAATATGGTTGATGAATGTGTATACCAAAAGTTCAGTGGGGGTAAATTTATCTTTCTGGTTTGATATGTCGATGATATATTACTGACAAGTAATGATGTGTGCATATTGCATGAAACTGAGAAATTTTTGTCAACAAAGTTTGACATGAAAGATCTTGGTTGTGCATCTTTTGTATTGGGGATCCAAATATTTAGAGATCATTTTCGGGGTATTCTTAGATTATCACAAAAGACCTATATTGATAATGTGCTTCAGCGATATGGCATGAAGGATTGTAAACCAGGAGATACTCCAGTTGCTAAAGGAAACAAGTTTAGTCTCAAACAGTGCCCCAAAAGTGAAATCGAATCTAAGGAAATGAAAAAGGATTCCATATTCGTTTGTTGTGGGAAACCTTATGTATGCTCAGGTTTGTACTCGTCCGGATATTGCATTTATCGTAGAAATGTTAAGCAGATACTTAAGTGATCCTGATATGGATAATTAGAAAGCGGGACTTACAAAGAACAAAATGTTTTATGCTCATATACAGGAAGTCAGTCCAGTTGGAGATCATTGGGTATTCAGATTCTGACTTTGCTGGGTGCCAAGACAGTAGCATAGCATGTTACGAGGCATCCAATCAGGCTTTATGATTGTAGAATTTTGTCACGGGGCTGAGCATTGTGAATGGTGTAGAAAGACCACTAAGGTTGTTGTGTAACAATAATTCAGCAGTTATATACTCTTATAACAGCCGCAGTTTGTCAAAGTCGAATCTCATCGACATTAAGTTTTGGGTTGTTAAAGAGAGGATACAGAATAGTCAGGTGTCTTTAGAGCATATTGGGACAAACTCTATGATTGCGGATCCGCTTATTAAGGGTTTAACACATAAGGTCTTTCACGAACATGTTGTTCATATGGGGGTGTTATCCTTTGATGATGTGCTGGTTTAGTGAGAGTTTGTATTTTGTTTGCTCTTATGTATGGACACATATTTAGTTTTTCTGCAGAATAAAGTTTAAAGTTCTTTGGTTCCATTATGTGTTTATGTGTTTATGTTTTGATTTCCATAAGGTTTAAAGTTGGACCAATTGAGAATAGACATGTTGTAATCACATTACATGTAATTCTCATGTTATACATCCATATCCGATCTATGTCATTGATTGTATTAACATTTGTTATCATTGAAGGTGTAGCTAATTTTAATATAGCGAAAGTCGCTTTGGTTCTGTGTTGATATGATCATGGACGAGATTGGTGAAAATGACGTTTAATAAGATAGCAATTATGAGCTCCTAAGGTTTTATGTAATGTCTGAATGTATGAAGACATATTTGGCCCAAGTGGGAGATTGTAAGATCATTTGGTGGGCTGACATATGTCTATGAGGAATTTCAGACATTATGGCTGCCTTAAAGTAAATATCCGCTTAAGTGATTGCATTTTGGGATATTACGTCATTTTAGATGGTATGGGGTAATTTTGAAATGTATAAATACCAGTACGCAATTACAGACTCTTTGATGGGTGGAATCCGCAATTGTCTTCATTATAAAATGGTAGTGGGTCGTGGGGTCGTGCAAGAGTGGTTGCCTGAAAAGTTGGTTTCTAGGGTTTTCCTCTTCCCCATCTGAGAGAGACCTCACGCGCGCCGCACGTACCCTGGAAGACCCTGCTGTAATCTTTCCTTGCACCAGTTCAGATGGATTCATGTACGCTTCCACTTTAGTTTAAGGTTTTATTTAATTCAATAATTTAGCATGAGCATGATCATGTTTAGGGTATATACGTTTGGTTTTTGTATATGCATGAGGGGAGAAATCCCAACATGCACCACTTATACGTAAAATGATGAGATTGGGACCCAAAAAATTCCTTCTCTTCTTCTTGAAAGCTTTATTTCTTCCTGGCTGTATTGCTAATGATCTCAATCTTGGGTGCTCAAGTGTCTCCTCGAACAACACTTCCAACATCATGTATGTACTCAACTTGGAAACTCTGTTGCTCTCCCTTCCGTCCAAGGCCATGTCCAAAGATGGATTCTACATGAGCACCAATGGCAACAACCCCAACCAAGTCTACGGCCTCGCCCTCTACCACAGTGAGAGGTTGGCAAAACTCTGTGCCAACTGCAATGGCCATGGCTTCTCCGAAGTTTTCAAAGTATTCCTTGGCGGCAAATTGGCAACCCTATGAATCCACAAATGCCTTGTCCTCTACTCCGATGTGAATTTCTCTAGAAGTGTGAATAATGGCTTTGTGCAATTGTATAATGTGAGCAATGCTTCAGATGAACAAGCAATGGGGACATCTCATGAAGAACCTCTTTGATGCAGCCACGACAATCAATTCCAAGCGTTTGTTTGCCATCAGTGAGATCACGTACACCGATTTTTTTTAAGACATACGCGATGGTGCAGTGCATAGGGTGTTGGAAACTTTTGGAAGGGAATCTAGTGCGCTGAAATAGGAGAACAGGTCATGCCAAAAAATCAGGAAAAACAAAGCAGATCGAGTCTAGCTAAATCAGGAGCAGATCAAGATCAAGAGATAAAAAGATTAGCTTTCTTTTTCTTGTTGTAAAGATCATGTTTATCAGTTTCCTGTTCCTGTGCTCTCGTCTTCTATAAATTGGAATTGTATCGAGATCAGATGTACTTCAACTCAATAAGATCAATCTCTTCCCTTCTCGTGGATGTAGGCTTGAAATTGCCGAACCACGTAAATCCTTGCTTTCTGTTTTGTGTCTAGCTACTGTTTCTCTTGGATACAATGTTTTTTTTTAACATGGTATCAGAGCAGTTGTTCTTGAGAGAGAGTGGTTCAAACTGTCTGCTGCAAGGTCATGTCTACTGATTCTAAAGAAATCTGGTCACCAAAGGTGACACAGGCAAGAGAGAATCATTCGAGCAGCATCATTTTGTTCAAGAGGATCGTTCATGAGTTTTTTGAGCCCCTTTTAAAGGCAAATTGCAGAAGATCTAGTAGAAACCAGAGTATTGCCAGAGAACAATTTTTTCCAGCCAGGTTTCACCATTACGGCAACATTTTTTTCAATTTCTTTTTGGGATCGGGAATCTCTTTGCTCCGGTAATGATTCCTCATCTCTTCTAGATTTATTACACTCGTTTTGACTATTTTGGTTCTTGTTAATTGCTGGAGGACGGGAATCTCTGTCAAAGAAGAAACAAGAACCGTGAGGGGAATATTGCTGATCATTTTTTTCAGCGACGGTAATTTTTTTTACTCCAGTTGTCGAGCAGGAGTTCACTCGAATCACAGTATCTGCAGATCACTTCTGCACAATTATAGATTTTTTGGAAGTGCACTGAAGAAAGCGATAAATCTTCCAAGTTTTCACCGGTCACTTGGTAGCCATCTGTAACTAACGATGACGATTCATCACCTTGATTCCCAATTCTGTTCTAGATTGGTTTTGTTCGGTGATTTTCAGAGAAACACCTCTTGTTCAGCTAGATTGCCGTAACAAGATCGTTCCTCCTGCTGAGTGCAGACGTATTTAAATTTGTCTATTCCACTGCTTGTCGAGTTGGTGTTCTTTTTCCTCTTAAGACTTCATGGCAGAATCTGATCAAAACAGTTCTAAGCTTCACATTTATCTCAATTGGTGTTGAAATAGGTTTACATCTGAGCATACCAAACTCATGTAGTAAGTCATGAGCATACTTCTTTTGACTTAAAAATAATCCTTTAGATTCGTAATCAATTTCCAATCCAAGGAAGTGTCTCAACTCTTCCAGCTCTTTCATTTCGAATCTCACCGTGAGATGTTCACGAATGAGATTCACTAAACACAAAAAAATCAGCCTTGACAAAGAGTAAGCTTCATACCTCTAGCCTTGACAAAGAGACTTGAATTTGCTGAAGAGACTTGAAATTCACTAAACACAAAAAAATCAGCAATTTTTTCAAACCATGCTCTTGGTGCTTGCTTCCATCCATTGAGTGCCTTTCTTAACTTGCAGCCATAGTCTGGCTTGTTTGGAGATTTGAGTCCTTCAGGTTGCTCCATATAGATTTCGTGATCGAGATCTCCATACAAGAAAACATTTTTTACATCCATTTGCCATAACTTTCAGGATTTGCTTGCAGCAATGACTATCAAAATACGTACGGATGTGATCTTCGCAATAGGACTAAAAGTTTCTTCAAAGTCAATATTATACTGCTGAGAAAATCCTCTCGTGACTAGTCGAGCCATATATCTATCAACTGAACCATCAGTCTTTCTTTTTATTTTGTAAACCCACTTACAAGTAATGGGTTTTACTCCTGCAGGCCTTGGTATGAGTTCCCAAGTCTCGTTATGCTCCAATGCCTTCATTTCATCTTTCATTGCTGATTGCCATTTTTCAACATTTTTTGCTTCTTCAAAAAAAGCTGGTTCGATCTCCTCCATGATGGCACAATCTGCATCTGCATACTATGGATTTGGTTTTGGTATTCTCGTTGATCTTCTTAGTGTTATGGGTGCTTCTTCTGGCTCTTCAAATCGTGATTGTCTTTCTATTTCTGTACTTCTCTGTTGGACAAGACTTACTCCTATTCTCCTTGGATCTGCATGTTCTTCTTGTCTTGGGCTATGAACTTGTTTATCTGGTCGTCTTGCTTCTATGTCTTCTGGTTCAGGCTCTTCTTGATTCATCTCAAATTGTATTTTGTTTCGAACATCTTTCTCAAAAACTGGAGAATTTGGAAGCGCCTTCTTTTCTTCTGACCACCAAGACGATGCTTCATCGAAGATGACGTCGCGAGAAACATGAACTTGTCCTATGCTAGGATTAGCACATCTCCATCCCTTTTGATATGAATCATATCCGACAAAGACACACCTCTGTGCCTTCTGTCGAACTTAGTCATGTGCTGCTGAGATATAAAGACATAACATACACAACCAAATACTCTAAAATAACTCACAGACGACTTCTTTTTATGAAGCATTTCATATGGAGACTTAAAATTAAATCTCGGCATTGGTAGCTGATTAATTACGTGTACAACGGTGCTGACACACTCGGCCCAAAATCTTGGTGGCATGTTTTTTGCATGCATCATACTTCGACATGTTTCTGCCATGTGAAAATTTTTTTGTTCTGCTACTCCATTTTGTTGTGGCGTATAGGCACATGTAAATTGCCTTTGAATACCATGTTGCCTCATGTATGCCATAAACATGTCAGATGTATATTCGCCACCATTATTGGTACGTAGACACTGAATTATACCCAAGTTCTTTTCTCATCATCTGGTGAAACTCTTTAAACTTTTCAAATGCTTCAGACTTTTCTTTCATAAAATAGACCCAAGTATATCTTGAAAAATCATCAATAAATGTGATAAAATACCACTTACCTCCAACTAATGGGTCTGGTACTTTGCCGAATACGTTTGAATGCACTAGCTCGAATGGCGCTTTAGTTCTATAACTTGGATTCTTTGAATGGCTTCCTGTGTGCCTTTCCATACTGACATCCTGGGCATACTTTGTCTGTACGTACCTCAAACTTGGGTAGGCCGATCAACTTTCCTTTATTAGACATCTCTCAAATTTTGTTGTATCCAACATGAACGAGTCTCTCATGCCAAATATCTGAAGTGTCATGCTTCTTTGCTTTGTCAATATATGTTGTTTTCGTTGATAGGACACATATTGACTCAACTTTTCTTCCTTCAAACATGGGTATTCCATGAACATCTGTGTCTTTATAAACTTTCACATCATTTGGGCCAAACAAAACATAGTGCTCTAAAGCTGTTAGTTGTGGCACAAACAACAAGTTCTTAGTAATTCCTGGAACATGATAAACACTTCGTAAAATCTAGTTTTTACCAATGTTAGTCGTAACCACTGCTTCTCCAATGTGTGCCACTAGGAGCTTTCTGTTGTTAGCAGTAACAACAACTCGATTTCTATCATATTCTTTCATACTTACAAACTTGCTCTCATCACCAGACATATGGTTTGAACATCCAGAATTAATTATCCAATCAATTTGATAATTGATCTTTTCTTCTTTTTCTTTTGAAAGTTTTATATGAGCAGAATTGCATCTTTCTTGTTTAATATCCTCTTTAACCTCCATTGAGTACAGAAACGAACTCTTCTGTATTGTCGCGACTGTATTTCCTTCATTTATTTTGACTCTATAGTCACGAGCAAAATGACCTAACTTTCCACATCTAAAACACTTCTTCTTTGGTCTCCACTGCTGTGTATTTTCTCTTGTTTTCTTTTCTATATTTTTGTCTTTCTTTTCATCAATATTCCTACTTGGAGACCGAATGATTGGCTTAGCTGGCCAACGTGATCTCTGACCCTTACTAAACAAAGCTTCCTCATTATTTCCCTTGAGAGAAAGCCCGACCATTTGCTTCGCTAATGTTTCTTGATTGATCAAGAGACATTCTAACTCCAACAAAGTAGGTTGAACTGGCCAGCCTTGAACACCAATTATGAAACTGCTAAATTCTGGACGAAGTCCACGAACAAAGATTCTCCGCATACGGGCCTCACTAATTTTAGACTCAAGGTCAATTTGAGAAATTTCCCTACAGATGTTTTTAACCTTCATAAAATATTCTGCTATTGGCATGTTTCCCTGAGTTAATGTAGCTAATTCATTTTCTAACAATTGCAGGCAGACATCATTAGCTCGAGAAAATAGCGTTGCAAAAGCATCCCACGCTTCTTTAGGAGTCTTGACATCACGTATATACTCTAATAAATCATTCACAATTGATACTGTAATTGCAAATAGAAGTTTCCCTGCTTTGATCATCCATTTCTTTTTAGCTTCCTCATCAACAAGAATATTAATGTCTGATCCCAATACTATCTCCCATAATTCATGTCCTAGAAAATACGACTCCATACAAGATTTCCAATAGCCATAATTGCAATTGTTAAATTTTTCAATATTATTTAATGCAACTGCTAATGCCGCCATAATTTCATAATATAATTGGCCCAATTAATCTCACTGGTAAATCAGTCATTAAACTGAACCCCGCTCTGATACCACTTGTTGGAAAAATAGATGTGGGGGTACTAGATATAACTTAGATACAAACTCGAATTTATGCGGAGAAAATCCAATAGAGTCTCGACGTCCAAAATTATTCTCAATAATAACTTTGACAAAGTATAATGTAGACTATTTATTCATCAAACTGGATATTACAAAAGAGGGCTTAAGAAAACTCACCTCGGCTCACGTAGTAAGCTAAAACACCCAACGCCCTTGCAGCTCACACTTGAAACTTTCGACGTTCAAGTTCACGAAGTGAACACACGAGCTAACACTCACAAGCTCACAATTGGAGCACACTCAACTCACAACCAAAATCAGTCAACTTGATTTTCTATATCACACATTATGCCCATCATCCCTATTTATAGGGAGAGGGAGTCGGTGGTGGGTGCTTCCACCGATTTCTTCACCTAGTTTATTTTATTTTTATTATTATTTCTATAATCATTACAAGCACCGACTTTAGAGAGGAGGCTCAAGATGGTTCGTGAGAGTCGGTGATGACTCTTGACAACATCTCTCTGTAACGTATTCTGTTTTGTTGTTCGATGAAGAAGGGGCATCGTACTCGGCTGGTATTGAAAACAAAAAATGAAAGAATAATGCCATTGCCATAATCCCCGTTGTCGTTCATCGGCAATGCTCGTTTGCGTACTTTCTACATTTCTACTGAGGTGGAAGGGAGCCAACAATACAAACGGGTTAAAGAAGCTCCCTTCTGTGACTTTTCCTGCCCCTTCTGCTTTTGCTTTCTTCTTGGCCGCAAGTATAGTTTTGCCGGAGGTACGTCACAACTTTGAGTGGAAAAGAGTTAAATGAAGAGGAGCAACCATGAATTATAAGCAGGGATGTTCACTAGCCGAACTTGCCTCGAGCGTCTTGAAAGAAACTCTAACTCAGCTCGGTTTGACTCGTTTAAGCTTGAGCTGAAGATTAGGTTGAGCTGAACCAAGATTTGAGAAACCTTCTTTTTTCTCATAATTTTATGAGACATATTTTATATATCTTCTCTTTCTAGTTTAACCGAGTCGAGCCAACTTAACTCGAGCTAGACTCATTTATTTTGTCAAGCTCATTTAATAAATGTGTTAAGTTCGAGTCAAGTTCATCAAGCAAACTTGTTCAACATCCCTAGTTGTAAGTGACGTTTCTATTAGTGCGTTAGATTGTAGGTTAGCATGCTGAGGACGAAAAAAGAAAACTTACACTGCTCCTCTTGGACCAACATTTTCGCAAAATCAGTCATAGACCTCCGATGCTTTTGACAGAAAATTACACAGACAACAAATATTAACCCTTGCACGTAGAGCAACATAGTTCACGAGACGCGAGAAGAAGATGATTTGAAATGGAGCATACATTTAGTACGAGCACTTAAAATAGCTTACGTTAGACGACTTTCAATTAGTGAACTAATCTACAATCTAAGCTTGGTAAAGGCGACCCCCAGTGTAGTTTAAAGAAAACCCAGTTAGTTAGAGCATACCAGAACGTGCATAGTTAATATAAAAATATTAGGATGTTCCAGGCTCTACTTAAAATAACTTTTAACAACATATTAAGGGCTCTGATCTTGTCACTGACCTAGTTGATTTGATTATTTATATTCACAAATACAATGTACGCCAAGTTATTTTTTAAAAATTAAATGACTCTTCGACAATTACTCTTTGTAAAAAAGAAAACTTTATACGTTTTTTTCCAATGTTTCGTGAAGAAAGTCGAGTTCAACATAAAATCCCCAAGACCCTCAAGAGGTCAGACCCTTACCCCTTGAACGTTTTGGCTCGTTTCAGAGTTTAGGTGAACTTATGATTCATGTTTTAACTTAAATGTTGTACTTGACACTATTTGAAGCCTCCAGAAATAATACAATAAAGAATGCAATGATCACGAGGTTGAAACCGAATGTGAGTAGATTTACCGTCTGCTTGTGCCATGCTCCTTCAAACAGTTAAAAGGTTGTTAACTCATCATAATCTCAGAGAAAATATTACGTGCTAATTACTTAAATCTTACCAAAAGGTATTTAATTGTTATGTTAAATTTTAACGGTTAGTTATAGAGGCGGCATATTAGGTATATTTTAGAATTTCTTTTTATAAAAGTATGCACATTTAGTATTTTGATATACTTATGCTATATGACAGTCTTAGGTAAGGTACATGTTGGACATGTGTGTCTTGAAAGTACTTGGCCAGAAGTCTTAATCCATCCCACATGGCACGGCAAGCAGTTCTACGCAAATCGCGTTCCATAACAAGGCTTGCCGTATCGACCACGACAGCTGCTACTACAGTTTGAATTTTTTGTGGGAGGTGGCAGGAAGTTGAGGATTTCCTCTTTTTCAGTATGGCATATTTAAATGATTGAAATCACTAGTTTATATGCATTCAAATGGGACCAATGCATTTGTTTAGTCCCTTGTATCTAATCCAATGAGTTTAACTTCTTGTTACATCTATAGTCAACGATTTATGGGATTGAAATCACAAGTTCTTCTCAAAACGAGTGGGATTTAAGTGATTCTCTTAATCATGCATCTCTAATTGAATGTGCTTAACTTGTTGTCACACCTATATTGAATGATTTGGTGGATTGAAATCACAAGTTTAAAAGAAAATGAATGAGATTCAAGTGATTCGTGCTCACTTATATTTAATCTAATATGTCTCACTTGTTATAACATCTATAATGAATGATTTAAATGATTGAGATTACAAGTTTGTATGAAAATGAATGTAATTCATCTCATTCATATGATCCCTTTTAGTTAATATAATATGTTTCACTTGTTTTAATGTCTACAACGAATGATTTAAATGATCAAAACCTCTAATTTATATGGGTATAAATGGTACCAACGCATTTGTTTGATTCCTTATATCTAATCCAATGAATTGAACTTGTAGTTACATCTCTAACGAATGATCTAAAGATTGAAATCACAAGTTCGTATCAATACGAGAGGGATTCAAGTGATTCATTTGATCACACATATTTAATTGAATGTGGTTAACGTGTTGTGATATTCACCTTCAATCATTTTGTTCATTGAAATCACAAGTTTGTATGAAAATAAATGAGATTCAACTTATTCATATGATCCCTTATCGTTAATCTAATATGTTTAACTTGTTATAATGTATATAATAAATGATTTAAACGATTAAAATCACTAGTTTGTGTAGATACAAATGAAACCAATGCATTCGTTTTATCCCTTGTACCTAATCCAATGAGTTGAACATGTAGTTACTTCTCTAACGAACGGGCTAAGAGATTGAAATCACAAGTTCATATCAATACGAGAGAGATTTAATTGATTCATTCGATCACACGTATTTAATTGAATGTGGTTAACTTGTTGTTACATTCACATTGAAGGATTTAGTGGATTGAAATCACAAATTTGTATGAAAATAAATGAGATTCAACCCATTCGTATGATCCCTTTTGCTTAATGTAATATGTTTCACTAGCTATAATGTATATTATGACATATTTAAATGATTAAAATCACTATTTTATATGCATTCATGTGGAACCAATGCATTTGTTTTGTACCTTGTATCTAATCCAATGAGTTTAACTTCTTTTTACATCTATAGTCAACGATTTAAGGGATTGAAATCACAAGTTCTTATCAAAACGAGTGAGATTTAAGTGATTCTCTTAATCACGCATGTCTAATTGAATGTGCTTAACTTGTTCTCACATCTATATTGAATGATTTGGTGGATTGAAATCACAAGTTTAAAAGAAAATGAATGAGATTCAAGTGATTCGTTGCTCACTTATATTTAATCTAATGTGTCTAACTTGTTATTACATCTATAATGAATAATTTAAATGATTGAAATCACAAGTTTGTATGAAAATGAATGTGATTCATCTCATTCATACGATCTCTTTTAGTTAATCTAATATGTTTCACTTGTTGTAATGTCTATAACGA
>JAANDH010000710.1:0-137976 GCA_011799765.1 Nymphaea thermarum
TATATATATATATATATATATATATATATATATATATATATATATATATATATATATATATATATATATATATATATATATATATATATATATATATATATATATATATATATATATATATATATATATATATATATATATATATATATATATATATATATATATATATATATATTCGCATGATCATCTTCGCAACCTATCACATGAAGTCATTGAAGACTATTAAGGGTATCCTTCAAGACTTGGATAACTGCTCAGGTCTCAAAGTAAACAAAGATAAAAGCACTATCATCGGGATCAACACCAGCCCGACAAAGCTTAGCAAAGCTGCTCGAATTATGGAATGGCAAGATGGGCAACTCCCCCTCAAATATCTTGGAGTACCTCTTCAAAACAAACGGTTGGTAGAAAATCAATGCTCTGGATTGTTGCTAAAAATTGATCAGAAATTGGGCAGCTGGAAGAACAAATTGTTGTCTTATGCAGGTAGAATTTGCTTAATCAAGTATGTCGTGTTCACTATCCCCTCTTACACAAGTATGATATATAAACTGCCTCTTAAATTTATGCAAAAAGTTGAAAGCCTGTGTGCTAACTTCCTTTGGGGTAGCAATGATAACATAAACAAAACACATTTGATTAAATGAGATCAACTGTGCTTACCGAAGAGTGAATGAAGAGTTGGCATGAGAAGGATCAAGGACACTAACCGAAGAGTGAATGAAGAGTTGGCATGAGAAGGATCAAGGACACTAATACAGCAAATCTTGCCTATCTAGCTTGTAGAGCACTAAGTACCAACAACATTTGGGCACTTTATGTAAGAAAGAAATACCTCAAGGAACATGGTTTGTGGCATGCTATGTCTTTCATTAAAAGTTCTATAATTTGGAAAGATATAGTTAAATCTTGGAAACAAATTAAGGACACTGTCTGCTGGCAAATTAAAGATGGCAAAAAAGCCAAATTTTGGATTGACAGTTGGGTACTCAATTCTTGAGGTTATCAATCCTAGAGTCACTGTTAGAGAGGTTATGTATGGCCCTAATCAGGTGATGCGTGATACAGTGAACAAATGGAGATATGATATTGCGACAATCATCATGGTGGATAATCAGGCTGATATACTCGTCTGGGCTAATCAACACTCTCGCCCAATCAATTGGAAACAGATTTGGGAGGCCATCAGGCTGCATAAGGAAACTCAAAAGTGGTGTCAGTATATTTGGGTTAAACATGGATTACCAAGGGCAACTTGGACGGTCTACATTGGATGTCAAGGAAGAACCATGACTGAAAACAAACTCAAAAAATTAGGAATCTAGTTGGCCTCAAGGTGTGTTCTATGCCAAACCCATGAAGAGGATGAAAGCTACTTGTTTTTTGGCTGCCGAAGTTGAAAATATTATGGCAATTCATTACAGTTAAATTCAATTAAAAGATTTCTTGTCAACAGACCATTAAACAAAGTCTCGTTTGGTGGTTTAGAAGGAAATTTAGAAGGAAACTATGGGCGGGCATATGAAAAACAACTTTTCACATGGCCATATGGTTCTTATGGCAGTTGAGGAACAAGGTGAAACATGAACATGAACAAATAATTGGTGACTACTGCTCTAGATTTTGAGAATATTGCAGAGAACATTACAACAAAGTTAATCGAAATAGAATGGACATTCAAAGAGTAGGAATCTGGCTTTGCCAAGGAAATATGTCAGCATATTGGAGCTTTCAAGAAGGAGTTGGTTACAACATTCATATTGCATCTTAGCATGGTGAAAGTTTGAACCGTACTGTAGGACTGATTAGATGTTACAATGGAGAATACATGTTTGGAGTCTGTTTCTGGTCGAAAAAATGGAGAGCATTCTTTGAGAACTGGGTTTTGAACAAATGTCTAGAGAAGATTAATACTTTTAAGCATATCATTGTTATACAAACCAATAATGAGGCCTGAAAAGATAAGTTAGACAAAGTCATCAAAGGTACCACAGATATGGCAAGACATCTTTTGCACGTGCAGGTTTATCAGCCTTCAATGGAAGTCTGTATGCTGTTTTTGTGTTCCGGAGAGGAGTCTCCCCGTGCACTTCTCCTGCACGGCCGGGTTGCCGAATATGTCGTCTCTCAACTCGGCCGCCCTTTCCCTTTCCTCGTCCATCTGCGCCAACCGCACCGGCCTGCACATTCCCTCATTGGTGAAGGAACCATGCTCAGGATTCCTCTCAATTTCCACGCTCGCCTGCAAGCAAGCCGCTGTGCGACACGAAGCCCCGGACCGCCAAATGCGCCAGTATCCGCTGCTGCGGCACCCACCCGTCGCCAGCCACCCGCTTGAGCAGACCCTCCGGCAGATAGCCCATCAGGTTCTTCCCCTGCCCGCGCAATGCCTTCGGAGTGGGCAGTGCCCCGAAGGGCAGGCCGGAAAGATCCAGCCCGAGCCCCACCTCCTGTATCTGGTTCTTATTTAGCACGCACTCGCTCCCAAAGGAGACGCACACCGGTGGCGCCGGAAAGCGGCTGCGGCAGCGGCGGAGGCGGCGAGGGAGGGAGGACGCCCACTGGGACGACCTGCTTCTGGAACGCCTCCTCGAGGTAACGGAGCTAGGGCGCTTCCAACGCTGGGCAAGTGCAGATGGCGTAGGCGTCGCCGTTGCGCAGGGACCGGTAGAAGCGATTTATGTCGGACAGCGACAGGCACTCCCGCTCCACGGTCTGAGTACCGCCAGAGAGGCCGCCCCTGAAGTACCCGGCGAAGGATCGGGCCTCGAAAGGGTGGAAGCAGAGGGAGGGGGAGTGGAGGAAGCCCGGGGGAGGCGACTCGAGCTGGCGGGGCGTGACAATGCCGAGCTCCACTCGCGACGGTGTGCCCGTATAGCCGGCCAAGGAGGCGCCGAAGATGTTGAAGAGCACGCACTTGATGTGCAACTTGGTAGCGACCTCCGCCACCCAATACTGAACGAAGTCGAAGATGATGAGGTCGACCTTCCCCATCGCAATCAGCAGGTCCTGGAAGGGCTGCTGCAGCCTATCGAAGGCCTGCTTCAGAAACGGGACCTGCTCGGCCGCTTGGTCGGACGTGGTCTCTGCGCCGTCCAGGAGGCCCCGCGTGGGTGGCAGGGGAGGATGTTGCACGAAGGAGAGGCGGCCGGCGAGCGGTGGCGGAACGGGCGGCAGGCGGGCGAGGTCGGCAGGAGTTCAGAGGAAGGAGACTCACGCCGCGGCTGCTCAGCAGCTTGGCCAGCTCCAAGTTTTCGAACTCAATTGGAAATCACATGGGTGCAATTACTTTTGCTGAAAAAGGCGTTCATGATTGAGATATTGACAACTAAAATGCGGCTGCATTCGTGACTGAAGATCATGCATCAATATTTCATCTTTTCTTAAATTCCAGACGATAAGACCAATGTGCATAATTTATGCACAACTCTTTACTTACTTGATAAAGAAGGCATTAGGCGATCACGGTTGCGAATTTTTTATTTTCTTAGAAGAAAAAAAAAACCGCACTGAAACAGAAGTTATGGAGGGGCCATATGGAGTTTAAAAAGTTATCATTATTCTAAAGTTGAAAAGAAAATTTACAAATCATACTTTTCAAAAAATTAATTCTCATAGTTTAAACTCAAAAAGCATTTTATTCAAAAAAATAATGTATAATACGCCAAAGCACAGTCAGCCGCATAGAACGTGGAAAAAACATGTCTTTTTTAAAAAGGATCAGAAAATAAAAAAAGGTGAAAAAAACACGTTTATACGCGTAGCGTATTATACGTGTTTTTTCGTATATACAACTTTGTCATATTATACTCGAGAAATTTCTCACCATATAATACCCGTACACTTTTTTTGTTACAATGGTTTAAAGACAAAATCTTTGTCACATTTTTTTACAAGAGCGAGGCCAGAAAGTTCTGGTAAATGGGTACTGTTATATAATAAGGGTCCGTCAAAATTTTAATATGAAAATAAACACTTTTTGAGCCCATATAAGCAATTGCCGTTACATCTCTGCATTTTTCATGAATGTTACAAGCAAACGCTTACATACTGTTGTAACTTTATTATATATATTTGGATGTCATACATGACTGGCGGCATACATGCAAAATTAGATCATGTTTAGTAAGGCGGACAGGAAAAAAGTTAATGTTAAAATAGGTTTGTTTGATTGCCTCGGATTTTTTTGTTGTGTTTGTTTCAGTGCTATGATTTCAAATCCATGGATTTAAATCAGACTTTAAATCCACGGTTTTTAACATATAGCATGAATTCAAAAGTCATACTGCTGATCTCCCAAAACAAACTTTTTTATACAGCTTCAGATCTAAGGTCCAAGGCACGTTTGATACCCTCGGATTTCAGATCCAAGGCTGATCCAAAATCCATGCTACCTGACACTTCTTTGACAAGTTTTGCCTTCTTTATCAGATCTCAATACTGCAGAAATATTATGCTCATTCTGAAGAGGGAAAGTGCAGTCAAATGTAGCCTATTTAGACCCATTAAAGACTGCAATTTCACTTAGTGGATTCATTTGAAGTGTATCAAAAGCCTTCCTCCAGAACAAGGTGGACATGAGACTATATTCTCCTTGCCCATCAATCAGCTAACTCAATATCAGCAACCCAAAATAATAATGTTTTATTGTGAGGGTTGATGTGGGCAATTGCCCACACGAGCCGCATAAATTGATTATTTACTTATTAATGTCATATTTTACTTATTAACACATTGCTTGCCCCTCAAAAGTTTTAATTGAAGCATTAGTGCACCTTAACCAGAAATTTATGGTTTGCATGTCTGAATTCTATAGCTGTTAATCATCTAATGCATGCTCCATGTAAGCTGAATCATATATAGGCCATTGAGCATGAGTATACTAGCTTCGGAGTTTTATGTTATTGAGCAAACAATAGCATTTCTAAGGTTGAGTGCAGATTCCCGCGTCTGCAACTTAGGGTGTGTTTGATAGCCTTGGATCTCATAACTGAGGTTGGATTTCAACGTGAAATCTTTGGTTTCAGCAAACGTCGGATCTCACAACCAGTGGCGGAGCTACGTGTTGCCCACGCCAGCCCATCAAAGTTCCCTTTAAGCTTTCCTTGCGTTGCCCATGCCAGACTTGAGTCGAGCCCCACAACAAACAACAGCCGGAGCCAGCCAATGAGGTGGGAAATATTTGTTTTCCCGCCCAACCATTCACCAAATCCGAAAGGGGAAGGGCTTAGGGCAGTTACGAAATGGCACCCCATTACTCTCCGCGGTTGTCGTCGCTCCCCCGCTCCATCATTCATCAGGGTTGCAGAGACCGGCCCAAGGCCAATCCGACGTTGTCTCTCCCATAGCTACGCCCCCCGACTACTTCTTGATGTTGTGTTGCGGTGGTGAGAGGTGAGTGCTTCTTCTTCTTCTTCTTCTTCTTCTTCTTCTTCTTCTTCTTCTTCTTCTTCTTGAATCGTGAGTTCATAATACAGTCTCACAGACAAGTTCACAAGGGCCAAAGGGCGATGGCCAATGCCCCAATGGATGCTCAGTATGACTCTCTCCCTGAGTCTCTGTCTTTATTGTCTTCTTCTTCGTTGTATGATAATTTTTATTTGGGGGTTTCTATTTAAACTTTCTGCTTATTGTTTTGGGAGTTTAATTTGCCCATTTTGATTATTAATTTTGGGGTTTGTGGGCACTTGGCAGACTGGCAGTGAAATCAAAGGACTATGATCATTGATGAGGCCACGAGGGCCAAACCAATGGGTGATGGCTGGCCTATGGTCCATGGACATTCACTCTCTCTGTAAGTTTCCCTTCTTCTTCTTATTTGTATGATAAGTTTGAATAGATATTGTTTCTTCGATTTCAATGAAAGGTAATTTACAAAACGGCTCATAATTAGATGAGGTTTCTCTCTTGCTTCTATATGGCTAGTGGCCTACTTCTTGCTTGACCCAAATTACAACTAATTTTAATCACTAATTCTTGCAAACAGAGATTTGAATCTGACTAACTTTATAGGTTTGTTGCTTTCTTTTGATATAACTAAGTAGCAGAGCATGTCCTCTTGCTGGTTTGTAGTTTGCTGCTTGCTAAAATATTTTCCGCATAGAAATGTGCAGGGGAGTTACAACGGTTGATGAGATGAGATGACATAAATGATCGTTGGTGCTTGATAGTTACTACTCTTCATACAAGAAGTTTATACTGTATCGATGAACAGAATTGATGTTTGTCCTATTGTTCATCTGCGAAAATACAATGCGGTGTTGTAAAAAATACTCTTCATCAAAGCGTATCAGCAAAATATAGTTCATTTTGAAATCTTTAAATTGTCCATTTTTTCTTGAAATTGACTGAAATGTCCTTTACATTAGGTTGGTATATATGGGTGCAGTTGAAGATTTTGCACTGCTCTACTCTATCCCACGGTAATGGACACGATCTATGTGTAGTATCTATGCAAAATTTTTTCACACACTACATACTAGTGCCCCACAGTAAAAAATTTCTAGCTCCACCATTGCTCACAACCATAGATTCAAACAATCCGGGGCAATCAAACGCTACCACAAGAATGAAAGAGAAAGAGAAAGAAAAACGGTGGCAAAGTGGAAGTCTTAGAATGTTAATGAATCCAATTAGATACTGCATCCAATTTATCTAATGTTAACATTTTTGTATTCAAATATGCATGAATAAGACTCTGGTGAACTATATCTGAATTTGAACTCGAATTCACGATCTGAATTTGATCGAAACTCACCTCTAAACTTGCAACCAGATCCCAGTGTGACTTTCAAGCTGCATCCAAACCACATGACAACATGCTAAGAACTGACTTTGGAAGTGAATATATATTTGATGTAAGGTGTTCATTTAACATAAATCTGATTACGAATCTAATTGCATATTTATTAAAATCTAAATCTCAATTGAATGTGATCAGATGTCATTTCTTAAATCCGTGTCCAATCCAATTACTTCATCGGATGTTAAATTACTATTAGGCATTTTGTGCATAGTATAATAACATGTGGGGAGGGGAGATAACTGTTTCAGATTCTGATAATTGGATTCTATGTAATCAGATTCAGATTTAGACCGCTTCTTTAAAATTGAATTCCTGTCAGACGAATACAAGATCCAAGATTCATATATAAAATTGGGTTAGATTTTAATTGTCGTATATTGAACTCGTCTCGTTTATAAATAAGTCGAGCTCAAGTTCAAATATTTGCTTGAAATGTTAAGTGAGTAAGAACTCTACTCGTTTAAACTCAACTTGGCCCCACTTAAACTCAACTTGGCCCCACTACACCATGAATGTTGAATTATAATGAGAAAATCATTAAACGAGTAGCAACTAAATGAGTTAATCAAGTTATAGCCGAGTTAAAACAAGTCAAGTTCAATCTCGAGTTTTTTAAGTCGAGCTCGAGTTGGCATAACTCATGCTTGACTCAGCTCGTGTGCAGCCCTTGCAAGAGAGAGTGGTTTAAAAAAGTTGTGAGAAGTAAATAATTTGATGATATATGGGTTTGAAGAGGACCATTCAATGTCCTTTCTAATAAAGAAAGATTTTGTGAGCAAAACTCGTATACATTCTTCAGTTGTTCCTGTCTGACTCAGATCTCCTGCAGTTTCATGCAGATACGGGTGCTGATCATAATGGACCTTGATCCGAATCCAAATTCCATGCAGTATGTCTGAGATCACATACATTTTTAGATCTGGTTTTCTAATTCTATACCAATTTGTAAAAATAAATAAAAAAACAAAAAAATTTGCTTCTGGATTCTATCCATATCCAGCAAGAGAATTGTTGAAGATAAGTAATGGATCAGGAAAGATATGTAGATGTCATTTCTGTCTTCCATGGGACCCAAAACAAACACCGTTCAACCACAGCCCAGAGATTTCAAATCCGGGTCCACACCAAGGATATAATTGGATACGGGTCAGTGCTTAGGACTAGCTGGTAAAGTCTGTTGGTTGGATCCGGTTGTGGTCCAGGTGGACCCTATCCAAAGTATGCTAACCGATCCTTTACTTTGTTAATATGTCGCAATTTATCGGTACTCCACAAATATATCGTAGCCAATGAAGATCTTATGTTTTTAGTTGCAATTTGGCGTATTTTTAAAAGCTTAAGTTTTGTGCCAAATTTTTCCCGATAAGATCCCGAGAAATTCACGGCCTAGTGAGTTTCGCTCCAGAACTTGTAGAAATGGACTGGCAACCGGATATGAAGCGACGATGTCCAACTTCGACATTTCTTGGACCTGATAGGATCTGGATTGTGTCCGATTTACATGGCTAGATCCAATACCATATTATGGATTGACCATAATAAAGTACTTTCCCTTGGGCTTATAGACAGTTCCAGAAAATGAAGCATAAGAAGGCACTGGGTGCTATGGATATGAACGATCCGGTTGTGCTTGATAAAGGTTCATCCATGGACTTTGTACCAGATCCAAACACATTGTATGTCCATATCGAAGCCAAAAAAGCCTTCATATTTTGGTCCCACTCAGGTGTCTCGAGATGATGATACCACCATGCTTTAACTTTCATATTAGTGTCTGTTCATTTGCAGTACAGAAGGTTAACATCACCGGAGTTAGGGATGTATAATGAATCGAGCTAGCTTGGGCTTGACTCGAACTCGCTCGCATAAGCTCGGATCAATCTCGTTTTGTTTATTAAATGAGTCGAGTTCGAGCTCGAGTTAAAACTCTAAATGAGTTGAGTTTGAGTTACACGAGCTCGACTCATTTAAACTCAACTCAACTCGGCTCGTTTGTTTTTTATTTCCCATGTTATGTATTTTGATTCTCTTCCTCTCATATGTCCCTCTCTCCCTTCCTCTCTGAGTCTCTCTCCCTCCCTCTCATTCTACTTTTTTTGCTTTCTCCTTCTTCCTCCCACTCCTCTTTCTATCGTCACAAACCAAGTAATAGTTTTTTGGTTTTCACGCTATGATATATGAATCAGCTTATAATTGATTTTTGATGTAAGCAATGAAATTTAGGTTGGTATCCTTCACGTGAATAGTCAATGATTTAGAGAAGAACAATGAAATGATATTACAATTGTTTTTTTTTCTCTCATAACCTAAAGAAAATGAGGATCATTATTGCTAATGAGATTAAACGAGTTGAGCTCGAGCGCTAATCGATTTGAGTTCGAGCTTGCCTCATAAAGCTTGGCTCCAGCTCAAGCCGAGCAATATGTGAGTCGATCTGTTCGAGCTAGCTTAGCTCGAGCTCGATCGCTCGTTGTTTCTAACGGTAGTTCAAAACAGAGACTTGCTGCCTACCAGCTCCCCTGTGATTATATGTGGTCTTTCTTCAAAACTATGGAATATGAGGTTAGGCATACCATTAATGGGTTTGTTTTTTGGCAGATTCTCTAGGGATTAAATTCTAAACATTTTTTCAACTTGTCTAAGTTTAGCGTTAGCCCTGAGAGGTTTGAAGTAGCCAGTTAGGCCAACAGCTGGTATGAGGTCAGTCATTGGTTTGATTCTCGTGACCATCAACCTTATACATAAGTCAAAGTAAGCATAGGCCTCGGGAATGAGGGGTGCTGGTAGGACCGGTTTTCCCGAGGTAGGCATGTATCAGGTGCTAACCTAGGTTTTATGCCGCCAGTGAGTGATAAAGTCTCTCAGCTTGGGAGCAGCTTTCTCAAATAAAAAAAGAGAGAGAGAGAGAGAGAGAGAGAGAGAGAGAGAGAGAGAACTTAAATGATAAATTATAGTTTAGTTTAGTTTAGTTTAGTTTACACGGTTTACAACTTAAATGATAAATTATGCGGAACATATGACAAATTAATTACAAGTATTTTTATAATGTAATTGTTACATATTCTCAATGTCAAAAGTAACAAGGTTATTTACTCTCAACTGTTAATAGATGGCGTCTTTTAGGGTGGAATACATATTGCCTTCAGCCTATTTCTTATTGATTTCTACTTATGTTCTATCATATGCAATATAAGAACTTGTCAAAATATGCGTTAAAGAGTTCTCTCTGATTAATTGAATTATAAGCTCTTTTAGTTATAATTAGCAATGGAAATGTATCAATGGTTTTCATGTGCTTTTTTCCTACTTTTGACATTATTTCAATACATAATATTTTGTTACAATAGGTGTTTCCTTATCAATCCTACCTTACTTCTTACTTATATATTGTTCTGGTTCTTGTTTACCCATTTATATTTCTATACACTATATATATATATATATATATATATATAGCCACCAGGAGCAAAGGCAGGTAGAGTCTCTAGAGGGTTTACGCCCCCACGCTTTGAAACCTTAATTTCATATTAAAACTTGGGTTCAAGGTCTCTTTGGGGATTATACCGTATAGGGCCCACTTTTTGAAACCTTAATTCAGTATTAAAACTTGGGTGAACTTGGGTTCAATTATATAAGATAACCTTATGAGATCTGGGTTATTACTCCTTGGTCAATTAAAAATTTGTTAACTATATATTTAGTTCTTCTTAAAAAAAAATAACTCGTCTTACAAGCCACCAAGATTTGTGGATTAGTACCGTGTTTAGAACCAAACTCTTTCTCTCTTTCTCTCCCCCCCTCTCTCTCTCTCTCTCTCTCTCTCTCTCTCTCTCTCTATATATATATATATATATATATATATATATATATATATATATATATATATATATATATATATATATATATATATATAATTTGCTACTCAACCAACAGGAGCTTGAGTAATGGAGATTATGTAATGTGGCTTGGACTGCAGGAAACGGGATGATTGTAAGGTATTTTCTTGGGAAACATGGGGGAGTACCAGGAAATCAGATGATAATCGTGCAAAAATATATTTAAAATCTTCGTCGTTTTGTTGGTTCTGGATTTTTAAAACTTCAACATCAATATTGCACCTCTTTTGTGGCCATTATTGATGGGAAAGGGTTACTAGGGGCGAATCTGGTACAGTGGGTTTGGCTTCATCTGTCAAGCCGGCGCTCGCGGTCACACTACAGGTTTTTGTTGTTGAGAACCCAACCAAGTTTTGTCACAAATTTTTAGGTAATCGGGCTTTTTATCCTTTAAAGGTCAAAGTTTTCACCCTATTTCTTATTTCCTTAAAATATAGGAACTATTTGTGTTGTTTTCGAGTGCCACTTTCACAGTGTTTCAACTTGCACATCAATGATCCTTTTTTTTTTTTTAGTACAAATGATTGATGCACAGAAATTCAAAACAAAAACCAACTGTTTACTGGCCCTCATTCTAACCATTGCGCCAACTCCCTTAAAAATTCAAGTGGCAAATTCAGTTTTGAAAGAAAACAAAGCACACTAATTGGAATCAATCCTTTTTTAAAATGTTGATTCTTTTTTTTCTTGAAATATGAGGTTTGTTTGGGAATTTTTCTTATAAGAGAAAGTTGCTTTGAGGTTCTCCTTCTCTTCAACTCTATTGGTAATAAAATCTGCAACAACACTTCTTCCTATTAGGAGCATAACATAACTGGTCGGTTGGTAGGTTGGGTTTGTTTCGTGTGAGTGTTACTTTTCAAGATTACAGACATAACAATCAACACTTTAGTTAATAGGTGTAACACGAACCTTTATCATTTCTTTTCATTATTGAATTATTGGTGGTTATGGAAATCGGCCAGCTGACATGGTTTTAATTTTATGTCAATTCAAGAATACCATGTGTCAACTGTTGTTTATTTTTTTTAATGTATTTTTATTTTTTAATTTCTAAAATGACTTTTTTTTTTAAAAGCTGTGGCCATTCACAACAGAATCGGTGAATCGGCTTATTCATCGATTCGGCAGTCTTAACAACTCAGTCCCTTTAAACCGATTTTAATAATACTGGCATCTTTTAAATGGGAAAAAGTGGAAGACTAGGTGGCGTTACTTCAATAGCTATAATTAAAGAGCTGCACTTTCTGGAGACGGTGAAAAGTAGGAGGCCATCGCATGCACTACATTGCCCTGATAAAAAAATGTCACGCTTTTTTCTAAGTACAGCCTTTAAACTTGGTATGACCTTTTTTCCTCATAAACTCCTGGCAGATTGGTTTTTGATAAGATTTTTAGAGGGAATACAAAACAAAATAAGGATGTTGGGGGATGCGTTTGAAAGATCTGAATCAATCATAGAGCATTTGATTGTCCTATTTAAAAAAATTCTTAGGATTTGAAAATTATAGATTAAAAACAGGGCTCTTCCTGTTTTGATCTTCAATTCAACATTTTTTGATGTAAAAAAAGTAAATAAGGATTTCTAATACGGATCTTAGGTTTAGATGAATTATGGATTCTACCATGTATCTTTTGCGGCATCAACAAAAGCATGACATATCAAATCTATGAATTTTAAATGAAATATTTAAATGGTCTCAAGAGGCATAGTATAGCTGGTTTTTATGAAAAAACAGTTTCTAAATGCTACTAACTTTATTGGCATTCAATTTAAGTTCATTTTTAAAAGACTATTATTGACTCATAGATAAATAAAAATGAACACTAACATTTGATTTTTTTTTTTTTAATGTATGAAAACTGAATCACGTCTTTACGTATCGTTTAGGAAAACTATACGGTTGAGAGACTGCATTTACAACATCAAGTGGTGCTAGGAACTCACTGGCGAACGAAGTCGGCGGTATTCAAGCCGAGCCGAGCCGAGCCGAAGCTGCTGGGCGCTGGTTCTGGACCCTAAGCATGGCGAAGTGGCGGCTATAAATTGCTTCAATCACGTTGCAGAAAGCCTTCTATCCTTCTCCTTTCTTCGAAAGAGAGAGCTAGAAAGTTATCGCCTCGGAGCAATCTACTAGGGTTTTACTTCTTCCATTTGAGTTTCGTGTTTCCCTTCCCTTCTTCTTCTCCCCTTCTTCCTCGTTTCTTTGAAACCCTTGTCGATCCGGTCGCTGGCAATCTCAACCCCAATATCATCTGCCACTCGTTGCGATCGACATTTTTCTCATTTTACTTCTCGCGTCGCCGGTAAATTCGCCGACTCGACGTCGCCCAAGAAACTCTGATATCGTCCGAAACCTTTGGTTGTGGGAATCGGGGAATCCGCGCCTCTCTTTGCCCCACTTTTCGCCGTTCGTTGGGTCGCCGCTGGTTTTCCACACCTGAAGCCCGTGAGTTTCTTGTACTTGAAGCGTGGCAACCCTAAATTTAGCGAATTCCCGGAATCCTCGTGATCTTTAACGACAGTTTCTAGTTTTCTCTTTTCTTTCTTGGCGTTGCCGGATTGGGACTTCCGATTGCTTTTACGTTCAGGCTTTCTCTCACATTTTTGCGGACAAGGGAGGGATTCTAGCTTACGTAAGAGTCGATTTGTGATCTGAAGTTTAGTTTCGGGAGAGGTTGGAACCTTGGCGTGCTCGTTTTGCAGGATTGAGGGGCGTAACCGTCACCTTTTTTGGGTTTTTGATTGTCTAGAGCCTTCATCTTTGATCGGATCAGCGGCTTTGAGAAATTTGAGAAGTTTAGGTGCCGCTGCGTTGAAGAAGATTCCCAGGGGATCAAATAGACTCCCATCCATTTGAATTTTAGCCTGCTTGAAGATCGGAGGAGGGATTGGCCGTATTTCTGGCGTATAGAAGAGAATCCAGTTCGCAGATTCTGCTGAGACCTTCTTTTTCCTGAAACTGTCGCCCTTTGTAGAATTAAGGTTCGTTTTCCGGACTTGGGTTTTCAGAGATCCTAGTTTCTTACAAGGTCTAGACGTGGCTTTCTATCCGGAGCTTGAATTCTGGTGTAGCTTCCGTTAGAATGGTTGGAGGTGCAAGCAGGAGGGACGATGGGCCCTTGGGGATAAACAGATCGAATGGATTTGCAGCACTTGAGAGCCTCCGCAGGAAGAAGAAATCTGACAAGAGTTCATCGAAGAACAAGGGCTCGAAGACTCCGGCAAAAGAAGCAGAACCTCAGGTTTTCTGGGCTCCTGCACCGCTGACCGTTAAATCGTGGGCCGACGTCGATGATGACGATGATTACTATGCTACAACAGCTCCACCGCAGTCAGTCTGGGGTGCGCCCGAGCAGCAGCAGACCAAGGATACCTCAAGCGTTGCCGAGGCAAGAGCCTTTTTAGTTTTTACTTTTACTCTGTATCTCACTTGTTGTGGCTTTTCCGTGGTCTTAAGATGGATTTTATTGAATATCGTCATTATTAATGTTGGTGATGAATGTTGTAGCTGGAGAAAATGAATTTGCATTTACTTTCTTCGGTAGTGTAGGTTGGAATTGTTTTATTCCAAATTTGGCCCCTTATGCTTACACTGACAACTACTGGTTTGATAAACTCTCTTGCTTAGTTACGTGTTTAGTCTGGTCTTTAACTTAACTAAATGACCAATGGCCGACTTCTTTTTCCGGATCGTTTGCAGATGAGATCACAACCTATTTTCTCTGGGGATTTGACGTTCTAAAGTTATTGTATGTTTAATGAATCATATTGTTTCTTTATGGTTTTATGTGTGTGCACATGCACATTTTTGGAAAGGGGAACATGATTTCTATGAGGTGCAATTTAGACATTAGACTGGATATGTGCTGGTGCACTGCACAAACTGACGAAGAGAGAGAGAGAGTATAATTGCATAAATCCATGTTTTATTTTATCCACCGTATATATACTGTTTTTATATATATTTCTTAGAAACTATCAAAAAGAAAACATTTAATATATTAAATTTTGGTTGTGATTTGCTAAGTCTATTAGCCAAAAGAAAACTGAGAAAAGTTTGTAAATTCTTCCAATGATGCAGTTTAAAGAAATATCGAAGGCATAACTCACTCATTCAATAACAATATGTGTGTGTGTGTGTGTGTAAAGCTTGCATTTGTATTGTGATTAAGCATTGTTGAAGATGATTTTTTATTCAAACAGAGGAATGAGACAAATGAAAAAGGACATTGAAGTTCTTATCTATGAGGGTTTCAAAATCAGCTTCCAATTTAAACATGCATTTTTTTTTTTTTGTGAGAGAGAATGTATATCATGAAGTAGGCAGTGTTTACTTTTAAATTTGAGTTAAGTTCCTTTTATTACAATTTTCGGTTTATTTTACAATTCACAAATTTTTGGCCACTGACGGACGGCTCTGTTAGATTTCATATACACGTTATAATCGATGGACACACACACACATAATGGAAGTGCCATTAATTCTTGGTACATGTAGTCTTAGATGGCATGCTACAAATACCATGAAAATATTCTTGGTGGTGCTCACACTCCAGGATATATATATATATATATATATATATATATATATATATATATATATATATATATATATATATATATATATATATATATATATATATATAGATAGATAGATATATAGATATGCATGTGTGTAGTGTATGTATGTATGTATTATGTGCGTACAGATTCTTGTTTTGCGCAAAAAGGTACCAGTGGTACTGTTCTTTCTACAGAACTCAAACATTGTAGAAAGTTTTTTCGCCAAAACAAGAATGTATATATATGTATTTCTTGGAAGCACCACCGAATATACGTGCTGTGTTTTTTGCATGTTATCTAAGACTATGAATTAATGTAACTTTCAGTACTTCTTTTGCCCACAACAAAAGAGTAGTTGTATGTGTGTGTGTGTGCAGCTGTTCTCAGGTTCTTGTCAAAGAAAAATGCACTTGACGTGCAGAATGATCCATAGAGTGGTGAGGCTTCTGTATCTTGAACATAGAAAGGTTTCTAAAGTATTGCTGTATTGTCAAAGAAAAATGCACTTGTCTCACCAGTGTTCCATTTCTCGTCAGTAGTTTATGGATTTGAAAATAGCAGATCTCAGCTAGTTGCATGTTTCCTTTTTATGAAATTGAAAGTGTAGTATCAGGTAATTATTAGGTAATTAGACTTTCTATTTTATTGTTACAGTCTCCATGGAAAGTGTTAGTTGCCTTGAGGGGTATAGTGTAGTTGGTTGGGCTGGTAGGCATGCAGACCACATGTCATTAGTTATGTTTGGGTCGCTTGTTACCCTTTTTTCTTTTTCCCTGCAGGAAAGTGAAACTGAAGATGATATGCTGGATGAGGGTGATGATATTGATGAGGATGAGCATGAACATGAACACGAACATGATGTGCCTCCTCCGGTTGAACCAGAGGTGAAGAAACCACTTCAACCTGCTGTGGCTCCTAAGGAGACTGAACGGCAGCTCTCAAAGAAGGAACTGAAGAAGAAGGAGTTGGCAGAACTTGATGCCGTGCTAGCTGAGCTGGGTCTTAATAAGCCAAGTGAGAAAGAAGAATCACAAGGTAGATATCAAGTAGATTTGTTCAATGTGTGATTAAACCCTTTAACTTCTTGCTTTAAATGACCTCATTTTACTGGTAATGGATTTTTAGGTTATTGGCTGACTTTTTGAATATTTAGGTTCTTTATGGAGCCAGATTTTCCATTTGTGCCGTAATCTTCTCTAAACTGATCAGATTGTCGAAATCTGCTTATTTTGTCCTCACTTGCATTTTATGGTTTACTGGAACATGGTAGTTGGACATATTTATGTGTTCCTAGTGCTCTCTCTCTCTTACACACATTTTCACTCTATGGGTGCCTGCTTTAGGAGGTGAAGTAGAGAAAAAGGGGGAGGAGGTGAATGGAACTGCAGAAAAGAAAGAGGGTTGTTCTACACAAGCTGAGAGCAAAAGTGCCAAAAAGAAGAAGGCAAAGAAGGAAAAGGCAGCCAAAGAAGCAAAAGATCCTCAGGAGCAGATGAATGGTTCTCATGTTGACGATCCTGAGGAAGTTGCAGAGAATGAACAAGCTGAAGAAGGTACTCCACAGATTGACATGAAAGAGCGGCTGAAGAAAGTAGCTTCTTCAAAGAAGAAAAAATCTGGCAAAGAGTTGGATGGTGCTGCCAAAGCAGCTGCAATTGAGGCTGCTGCTCGAAGTGCCAAGCTTGCTGCTGCAAAGAAGAAAGAGAAGGCTCATTATAATCAACAGCCTGTGCGGTAAGTTCCTTCTGTGTTTGTCTCTTGTGCAGGTGGGAATTCCTTAGTTCGTTTGGTGCATCAGGAATAAAGCCACCGGCTGTGGTCTCACAACGATGATCTTGTTGTTCTCTCTTTTTGTTTGAAAAAGCTTCCTTTGGCATCTCAATCTTCTGTAGCAGAGCCAGATATTCCCTTAGCTTCATGCGAACACTGATTGCTCTCTGAGACTGTTTGAATAGTTCAATCTTTTCTTTTGTATAGACACTTGGCCACGGTTTTTCTCTGCTAAAGACAAATTAAAACCACCCATAACTGTTCAGTTTAACTTCTTCGATCCACTCACCCGTCCTGGAGCTGTTGTAAGGTGTAAAGGACGCAACTTCTAGGGTAGAAGACTGATCATCAGGCTGGTCTAGCATGTACAGGAATCAGCCTCATCCATGGTTGACCTGACCCAATATCCCTGGGAAGTTGTATTTGATCGCTTGGAAATTACTTTGTTTCAAACTTCCAATACCTAGCGTAGTATCGTCTTGCCCATTTAGCCATCTTCGAGGCTGCTAGTTTCAAAAGCAAATGTAAACGAGACCCTCTTCAATTTCGAACTCGACCAAATGGACATGGCGGGTAACTTAGCCCAATGATGAAACTTGTATATAATCAAAACATCCAAATTTGAGATGGTGTACAGTGATTGAATGAAAACAAGTGCAATTTCTTGGTTTAGTTTGCTGTTTTTATTTGTTATTTCGTCTGATCTAGTATCATTTCTGGATTTTCTATCCCCTTTGTTTCGGACAAATCAAGCACTTACCGTCCTTTCGGTTAGCTCTTCTGGGAAATAAGAACTTTGCAGGCTGCAGCCTTCTCCTTCTCCGTGTCTTTATGTTTCATTTTTTTTTTTGTCTCTTTCTAGAGAGGAAAGTTTTTGTACAAAGGCAAGGAGATCTGGAAATATTTATCCAAGAAATTTTGAAATGCATATTGGACTCCGCCCTTTAATCAGTTAAAAACTTGAGAAGGTTCTACAGGCCTGTACATATGAAATTTGATGCCTGTTGAGATTAAACAGTTGCTTGCATGAAACCTACAAGTGCTCCACTATGTCAACCTTCTTGGATCTGAATATTTCCTAGTTGCCCACTCGGAAACCATTTAAATTCTATTTTTCCAACATAATATTGTTGCAGGAGATCTACTAGTTTTACCAATTGCACAATTGCCCGTCACATTGGGAGAAATGGTTACCTCCGTTTGGTACAGAGATTTACCCATTTTCTGCAGGTTCTGTCGCAGTGTGCCGCCAAGGCAGTCACTCGATCGATTTGCACTAGTAATGACACGAAGAAAGTTGCTGCATGTTTCAAGCTCTGAAACATAGCCGCAACATTTTTTTCTTTTTTCTCTCCTTCCTTTCACCTGTTTGTTATATATTAGCTAAAAAGGAACACTGAGAGCATGAAAGCAAAAGAAAACCCATGTTCATTTGCATACGCCCCATTCAAAAAGCGATCTCTGCTCAAGAGTAGATACGGAAAAAATGAATTTGAATTATGCCTTCAACTCCAACTGTTCAATAGGTAATCAAAATTTTTCCCATGACACATGGTACAATTACTGCAAGTGGAGAAGTAATTACCAGAACCTCCAAGGATCTTTATATGGAGGGACGTAATTCTCTGTGGGAGGGAGAAGTCGAAATGACTCTACAGTTCTCTTCAAATACGGTCCCATCTGCAGCAGTTCAAATTGCTTCTGTCAAGTGACCATACATTTCAGAAAGAGATGCATGCATGAGTGTTCGTTCACAGTTATCCCACGCTCGTGCACATGCACATGCAACGTACACATGTACTCTCTGTTTTTGTCAATTCATGACCTAGTAACGGATATGGCTCATCACGACTACTAAGAAAACAGACTTACAAGATTCCATTGCTTACTAGGAGTCGAAGCAGTCAATGAGTACAGGTAACCTGCAACAGAATCATTTTGCACCTTCAGTGGTTACTGATAACATACTTTCACACAGAAAAGCAAAATTACTTAGATTGCATGAGGTTTTGTCATTGAACGGTTGAAGTCATTGCGATCCAATGATCGCAGACTTGTTCATAGACTTGAAGTTCAAGGCAGATGTCACTAAGGGGAGGCTGCACGAGGGAAGATCTCCATTATCAATGTGACAATACACTCTTTAGAATTTAAGTACATTTCTAGCACTCCATCACTATAATAAACGCCATGGAATACCTACTCCAAACTGGCCTTCAAAACTTAAAGTAAAGCTGTTTCATATATCCAGCAGTTTGTCAGACACAAGATCTGCTCTAAGCCTTTAACCACATAGAATTCTTAGATAATCCAGAATGTTTTGCAGAGATTATAGACACTATATAGCAGACGGTCAACAATCCAATTTTTGCTTTTGTGACCTATCTGTGTTTATAGTTATAAAAATTTCTCATCAGTTTGATTGAACTTAAATTTCAATAACAGATTAACATAGGCTCTGACTTATCATAACCATATCAGCAGGCAATTCATAGTTATACTACATGAATACTTTTTCCCAGAAGCACATTATCATGAAAATAATGACATAGAAACAACATTTTAGCTATTTTTATGAGAAAGTTGATAGTAGACTCATAACAAAGAAGCATGAGTTGCATTTTTTATCATTTCAGCAGAAAAGTTCCACCTTCGTGACTGTATGCATTCACACAATAAAAGGCACTGAAGAACATTGACTACTCCAAATGTGTCAAAATGTATCATAAATAGATATGCCAATCCAACCACAGCTTGATGTTTGGACACTGCTGAAGATAACTAAAATTGTTGCTAAACATTTCATTAGAATGAAGAGTGAGCAAAAACAGAGGTCACATAAAATAAGAATGCAGAATGAACTATTAAATTCCCATCATACCATCTCGTTCAGCCGTTGAAGCCAAGTAATGCCTATAGTTGGCTCCTTGGTCCTGCATGTTCATAGCAAAAAAACAGCAATGATAGAGAGAAGTAACTTGAGATTTACTTGGACAACTATACACCTATGTTCAATGTCAATGCAACCCAAGCTGGAACAATTCAGGTGCAATATTCCTTTTTTCCTTTCCCCCAAGTAACAAGACAAGACAATGAAAATAGGAGGACGGTCTTATTTTCTCGTGAAATAGATAAGTAACTACGTGGAACTAAAAGAGCTAAAAAGATTTCTCCTTTGCTCCTGCCCCACAATTGCCTAAGGCATTTTCAGTTAAAAAGATTGTCAGCATTCTCATCTTTGTCTAGGGGCAAGGTCATATAACTCTTTTCATGTATATGTCCTCTATGATATGTGTGTGCCTGTGCATGTTTTCAGCGAAGAGATCGGAGGTCCTATCAAACAGCAACCGATAAGCAACTTTATTTGTGAAGGCTAAATTGATGCACGTAAATTTGGGGATCAATACAACCCTGCACAATCAAGGAACAAATAAGACCTTATGATGATTGCTTTCTCTATGCATGATGTTGTATATCGGGATAAGAAAACCAACAGTTTGTCTTAGTTCTGAACATCTGAAAATGCTTTGAGATATGGACTGCTTTGTTCTAATTATGTTTTTCGAGTGTCCATGGGACTAGAAAGAGTAGGAAACTGCCCGTTCTTTATGGGGTGCTATATTATTAACAGCACAACATCTACGTCAGGCATATACATTCATTCCTGCAGTTGTTTTACAGGTACAGACTAGTTTTGTAATAGCTGAAAAAGAGATGAAGTTAGACTCACTCACAGGTCTTGTTGGAGATTTTCGTATGAGATATTCATAATACCAGTAAGGCTCCCCATCAACCTGCAAAATAATGCAACATATCACCAGACTTTCTCAATATAGAGATAAATAGGAAAAACACTTCTCTGTAACCAGTGCTTCTGACTATCAATGGTTTTGGACAAACAAGCTACAACCAAGGAGAGTCAAAAGCAAACTCTCATAGCTTACATCAGTACAATGTGCGTCAATGACAGAACTTTCGGACATGCGTTGGCCAGTACTTACACGCTGAAACAGAAGAAAAGGAAAAGTCAAGCATAATAAAATTCATCCATAAAATTTTAGTTTTTAAAGCATGTGATTCTCTTTGACAAGTGCATAACTGCACATGCAAATCCAATAAACCATTACTTATTTGAACAAAATCATATCTTTGTCTAGATATATATACAAAAAAGTAGTTTGCTGTTTTCTTGCTAAGAAGCATCTCAAATTTCACCTAATAATGTACAGTGACTTCCATGGAACTTAATGATATTCTAAATTCCATTTCTCAAAAGATATAAGTGGAAAAGCAAAAGGAAACATGAAAAGGTGTTGTCCCTTAAGCAGCTATAGAGTCATTTTACATCACGTTCCAAGTAAATTACAAGAAGCCACCTAATTTAATGAGCTTCCCAATAGCTTGTTTTTTTATATTGAAGTTCTTTGGAGCAACAAAATAGGAACAAAAGTAATGACTCCATTTTAAGAAAACAACAAAATTAGGAGATTTAAAGAAACAACATTTTCAAAAGAAAAACAAAGAAAGCAGGTGATCGAGTGTAATATCCAAAACATGCTTTTGAAATTTACTCCCTTTAAATAATATATGCATTTCTACACCACACATCATGCTATAAGTCATTGTGTAGCTAAAGGTTGCCTGTTGAAGAAAAATGGAAATATATATACCAGGGATGATCTGTCTGATAAGACAGAGTCAGCAACATCTTTGGCATTCCACGTTGTTTTATCATTTGATTTCAAGAAAAGTGAATTTGGAGGACCTATCTGCAATGGGAATAAATTTCATTTCAACTAAAAGCATGAAACAAGAATCCAGAAAGCATCAAAAGTAATAGAAAGCTAAAGTGAACAAAGAAAAGTATGTCAAAATACCGAGACTGAAATTACTAAATTATGGATCATGTCAACACGTTCAGACACAATACGCTGGCGTGCATCAGCTGAATTAAGTATAACCATCAATCAGTTGGCCCTTCTCAGTAAACCAAAACAGATTAGTACAGAAAAAGTGTACATAACAAATAAAATAAAATAAAATACATACCAGATAATGGTGCAGCAGATGAATAACGCTCAGGTTTTCTTGACTCCACCCTTCAAATAATATATAAGACAATCAGAGATAACTTTTAACTTTCATACCAGTTGAAAGAAGGGCTTCGATTTAACTCTAATAGCACAAAAAAAGGAAAAAAAAGGAAACTGCTAGCATATCCAAGAAAAAGCCTTCTGACTGCAGTTTGGGCAGCAAATGTGTTACCATTTCTTGTGCCTCAAATCCACATATGTCCCCAACCCCAAGGTCCAAGGAACAATCAACCTTGATGAGACTAGTGAACAAACACCCCTATCAAGAGGGTACATTTTTTTTCTAGAAGGAACTGGATTTCATATATATTCATAGTTTTTCTTACTCTATGGATAAAATCACTAAAATCATTTTTCTATGTTCTAACTTTTCTAAGTGAGAACACATTCCTCTAAAATAGGAACTATGCTAGCAATCTTGCCTAAGACATTACTGAGATTCGTTGTAGTGGAACCCAAGTTTTGATCTCAACAATGCAATTTGCTCCTTTTAGTCCTTCCTCAATACTTTTGCAAATTCTGATAAGCAACAACAATGTGTTCTCTACAAAGAATACAAAGTCAAGACGTAGATGAATCTCCAATTATCATTCCAACAAAAATGCTACTCCAGTTTACATATGCAATCAGGGTCTTTATCAACAAACTGTATATTAAACCACAGAATGACATCAATCAATACAAAAAAAATACTTTTAGGATAAAAAGTCAGCTAATCATGCAGCAAGTTTGGTGCATACTGCACATATTTTCAAAATTCTGTTCAAATTTAGTCTTGCAATTTATATTAGGACATGATTCTCATAAAAATTAGTGCATAATGCTAATTGCTAACTGCCTCATTAAATAGGCTTTTATATTGGCTTTTTATTTGCTGAAGAAGAAAATAAAATGCAGTAAAACTTGTTAATCAATTATCAAAGTGATAAGATGACAGAATTGCTTAGGTGCATTATGTTAGAACTTATGCTGACAATAATGTTGATGCGTCAGTACTTAGAAGGTGATGCCGTAATGAAGTGAAATGCATTTGATTAAAAACTCAAAAAGAAACAGATATCATCAAGAAAAGAAATAGAACTGTCTCATGTTAGAAAGTGGAGGGGAATGAGGAGTTGCTTACCATTTGAAGGTAAACCTTTTACTAGGAAGCTCCAAAGGGTATAAGAAAGAACAAGAATTTATTTCATCAAGCAGCAAAGCAGTCGCTACATCTTGATCTTGTTCAACTTCAACCGCACCTGCAGATATTAAACATAATCAGAGAGATGAATGGATTAACAAAGCAAGGAAACGGTACTGCAGTGGTCACGTTCCTTTCTTTTTGGGTTGACCCTTCACTCTTTTCTTTTGTGTTCTCCTTTTCAGAAAAAGGGAAGCTATGCGAGAGTAGAAAGTAATACTAACATTATGAAGAATAAAAAACTTGTCCTAACTCCATCGAACTCATGTTTTGACAATGGCAAAATCGAAGACTATCCTGGACCCATATTCCTATCAATGTCAATCACATGACTGATCATATGAAGCCAAAAGCATGAACAGAAAATATTAGAAAGCCATAAGAACACAGAAGAATATCTAACAACAGCAGCAGTATATCATCGTGACTGAGTATGAGTGGAAATGCCCAACAGCAATAAAATGATTGTTCATTACGAAAATGCCAACACAAAAAAACCTTCAGAGACAAAATTAGCTACACTACATGAAAACTTCCACACTTACAACCATGAAGTGTCCATGTCCAATACGTTTTCCACCAGCACTCCTGAGATGCTTAATTTGTTCTTATGATCCCCCTTAAGCCCCTCTTGATTAAAGAGAGCAAACCCATAGTTCCTTGCCTTTTCAATGTTTTCATTCTTCACTGGTGATCATTTACTTGAGATACAGGATTTGATAATAGCCGGGAAGATACTAGATAGTAATGGTAGTCGATAGCTTACTAGCCGATCCGGTCATTCCAGTAGCTGAACCCCCCCAACCCATACATCTCTAATAAGTAATAACCCGATCAGACTATACCGATTCAGAAGAAAAATAAAGAAAGAAGCTCTCTTCGTCGTCTAGTCAACTCACCTAGATCGCCACCAAAGAGTTTCATATGTCATCACCATCAAGATTTTATTAGCGAAAGAACAACTAGCGGCAATCTTCTTCCTTCTTAGGAAATCTAAATACTAAACTCGTAGAAATTAAAAAAAAAAAATCAAAAACGTTATAAATGCCAATATTGCGTGATATTCGCATCACAGGCGAAGCATAGTTCTATCAGAAACCAATATTTGTGACTAGAAACAACTGCAGAATGCTTTAATTAATCAAAGCGAAGTCTTTAGCGGAAACAAAGTAAGGTCTCCCTCGCGTCCAAAGTTTCTCTGCTCATTCTGTTCCACATAACTCAAATACCAATTGCGATTGTACAACAAGTAAAGATGGACAGGAAAGGAAAAGCAAAAGGAAAAGCAGTGCGAAAACTTCGACATGTTCTCCTTCAGAAAATAATGAGTACTTCAGGCTGAAGGAAATGTACCTGAATCGGGGGAGAAAACAAGAGACGAAGCCGCTCCACAGAACCCCAGCCCTAGGAGCACGAAATCCCTTCGCGAATTCCCCCTGTCCAGGACCGACGACACTGAGGCTCGAACTCGAAGACCGCCTTCTTTTCTGACGAATCCTCTCCATGCTTTTGCTCTCCGCGTAAACTCATTACTGTCTCCCGATCCAAAAACGCAAGCTCTGCATCGACGAGAACGACTCCATCAAGAAGAAGGAGAACAACGAAGAAGTAGGACGAGGAGGAGGACTCTCCGTGATTGAATTAAGAGCGGAAAACGAGTAGCAACTCAGCTTCGGGTGGAGAAGATGATGGAGTTACCTAGAGGAGGAAGAGAGACTGAGTGGGAAACTTTGAGCCGAGCCGGGAGAGGGGCAGAGGAGATGGAGAGATGCCGCCATTTTCCGCTTTGCAGCCGACGCTTCCGCCTCCTCCCGCTGGCGCGCTCCCGCTACTTGGGTTCTATCTCTGCAAAATTATGGCGGACAATCGCTTGCGCATTTTTTCTAATTAAATAACTCAAAGTACCAATCTACCCTTACTTAGGGAGCTAGGGAATCGGGTCCGACCCGACGCTAACGGGTATCGTGTCTCAAAATTTTTTACCCAAAACTGTCAAAATGCAAAGGCAAACGCAAATCTCATGTCAACCACATTATATTTATTTTACAATAAGAAAAATTTTGTATTTTTGGAATATTATTTTCTTATACTAAATAAACCTAAATGGTAGAAGATTTATAAAGAAATAATAAATGAAAAAAATCGATCCATTTAACCTCCATAGCAATACCTTTACAGCATGTTTGGTTGAAGGTTGAAGGGAAAGAGAAGGATTACGCAATTTTATCAAGATCAACATTAAGAGTAGCATTTTTCAAAACTTGAACTGAAGACATGGTTATAAGCATTACGCAATTTTTTAATATTTATGGGTATTATATGGTAAGAAAAAAGACAGGTATAATACAACAAAGTTGTATATTTGGAGAATAAAAAGGGAAAATCTCGACAAATTTTTAAAAAATTTAAAACATTTAATAAATCTTAAAAAATTTAAAAAATAAAAAATCATAAAAAATATAAAGAAACACCAAAAATGGGTATAGTATGTTTATAATACACATTTTTTTTACGTTTTTTTATTTTTTGATGTTTTTTCAAAAAAACATGTTTTATATGGGTATTTCTATGTTTTGCCATATTATACTCATCTTTTTCCAATAAAACGTGTTTTACGCGTCTTTTTTCAATAAAACGTGTTTTTTGTGACAGTGCGTTACACTAGATAGCTTGACTGATTACATTACTTTAATCTTAGTTAACAAATACTTCTTAGATATGTGCATTTTTCAAATATCTTTTCTTAGTTATTTTAACCACAATCAACAGCTTATTGTAGATATGTAGTTAGTAGGATATGGGTATATCATTATTTCATTCATACATTCATTTTAAAATTAAATTTGAATAAAACAAAAGGTAGGAATGAGTTTGTTGACGGTCATGTGGTGCCCATGAATGCTTCAATGATTCACCAAGCAGCAAATGAATATGAAAAAAAAAAAACTTTATTTTAAAATTTCATGTACTAATGAGTATTGAAAATCATATGATATACACAACATTTTCCTTTCATATAAAAAATCGCTTGTCTTTGCTGGTGACAAGTAGTTTAAGAGGGCAGATGACATTCAACTTTATCGTCTTCAGTGCATGCGTTCAACATGAGACACTGCTTGAACTCTGGCACGGACCAGTTAGGCAAGCAGATGCAGACCATGATCGAGCCCGGGCTCAGGCTCGGACATGCACCCTCTTGTACCGGCAAGAACAAGCACAACTGTGGCGTTGGCAGCAGGTCAGCGGGTCCGGCGTACCTAGGCCTGCCCCACCCGAAGTTCGCGCCCTCATACAGTGAGAACCTTGTCCATGTAGTTATGGTCAACTTTCCGGCGAACTCGAGCTTGGGTCGAGCCAACTCGATGTAATCAATCATCGAACGTATGTACTCCTCATTGACCGTGAGCCTAGCCGCCCTGACCAGCCCAGCCACATGCTCCAGTGGTTGGTCAATTAGCTCAGCTACTGTGCATTTGGAGCAGGCCACACCAATCACATTGCCATAGTATCCTCTTTTCAGCGGTGGATCTCTGAGCTTGTCCCTGGCGTTGACCGAAACGGTCAAACGCATCGACTGGGACCTAGGGCGCAGACGCAGCGCCTTAACCCAGCACTGCCATACATGTGCTGCTAAGGCATCGAAGGTGGTGAACTCGGCTTGGCCGCGGGCTTGGACACGGTTCTTGAGCTGGGCCTGGAAGTGGGCGTCAATTAGGAAGCATTTCTGGACAAGCCCAGCTGGGCTCAGTGCTGAGCCAAGATTAGAGATGTCATCAATGTGGGCGAACTCATGGTGGAGGTACCTAACCCTGGGTGGTGCCCTAGGCTTCAATGATTCTCTATCCCAAACAGGAGCCAAGATGCTGCTGGTGGGGTCTCTGGCCGCCTGAGCCCAGGCGCTCACAAACTGCATAGCCCCAACACCATCACAAAGACAATGGCACAGGCGCAAGCCCAGGCTGAACCCACCGCATCCAAAAAAGGTCACCTGGGCTATGACTAGAGGCATGCCTATGACCTCATACGGACCCTCCGCCGGAAACCGGTGGATCAGCTGGGCCCATGCCGGGTTCGGAACGCTGAGCTCACCCAGTTCATCAATTGTTATACTAGTATGTGCCTTCACAAACAATGCACTCTTGCCAGCCGGGAAGTAAACCTCTAGCTTGCCATTTCCGGCGTCCCGGAGCCGGCCGGAAAATGGGTAGTATGGAACAAGAACCCTAGCAAGTGCATCGCGCATGATTCTTCCGACCGGCAATTTTTTCGCGGCCGGATCGTCGCAGGGATAGAAGTAGACCGTGGGGGTGAAGATGCAGGAGCCAACCATGTCGTCGAGGTTAGAGAGGTAGAGATGGTCACTGGGGCTGGCCGGAACCGGGCCGGCGGGGAAGACCGGCTCGATGGCATCAATGGTTATGGGGATGTCCACATGAGTGAAGTGTAGATCTTGTATGTGAGAAGCCATTGGAGTTCTGCAAGTTTCTGGACTGCAAAAGCCTTAATATAGGTACATACATAAACCTTTTGAGTGCCCAGTGGTAGGTTGGATTCAGTTGGTGAAGGATCTTTACATGATGTTAAAAAAGAAAGCATAATATGATTTCGAATTGAAGCAAACACGATCAAAACTGAGAGGTTTTGGTGCTTAATATCTTCTTAATATGGTAAGGTTGGAACTAAATTTGCTTATGTGAACAACGAGCTTTTATGGCTGTCAACTGTGACATTTAAATGCCAATAAGAAATTTCATTCACCTGGTAGTAAGAACTTTCAAGATTCTCAAGTTCAAGGAGCATGAGAATTTGAACTGCAATTTTAGCATAATATATATATATATATAGCCTGTTAGTGACAAATAATTTTATAGGTTAGCTAAGTATTGCTTTCATTTTATTCATAAAGATAGGGGAAAAAAGGAAGAATACTGACTGTTCCACTATGTCAGATTGAATAGGGAAAATGCACGGAGGAGAAGAAATATGTGGGCTATAGTTATCCATATAGAATAAAAAAAAGGAATTTTTTTTGTAAACATAAAAAGGAGAAAAGTGAAAACTCAAAAAGACATTTCTTTTTCAATAATTGCAAACATACACTCTTTTTTCATGGGTCGTCATATATAAACACCAAAGAATTCCATTTAAGTTACTTTTTTATATGTCGGTTTTCCTATTACACACCAATGTGGAAAGTTGACATGATGCAAAAGTTACTGTAATGATGATTAAAACAACCAAATTTATGAACAAATTATCATATACTGTACATCATTGGGTCAAAAATTAAGCCCGATTTTGCCTTGACATCCGAAACCTAAGACCGGGCCCAGCCCAACTCAGCCCAATTAAAAGTAAAAGAATATACTTTTAATATAAATTAATATACATAATTAATTGTAATAAAATATACATAAATCAACAAACTAATATAAAAAATGTCTTATTGGGGGCTTAATCGGGTCAACCCGAGCTGGCCCGATAACTTATCGGACCGACCTGTTGCTTAATTTCTGGGCCGAAGCCCGAGCCTGAGTCAAGCTGGGTATCAGATACCCGGCCAGATGCCCGGGCTCAATAAAAATATCAACTACATGCTCAACTTCAACTTTCTGGTACCCAAATACTCGGCAGACCTTTCTTGGCTAAAACCAAAGTCAGATTCGACTAGTGTACAATCCAATATTTTATATGCAATCTAGTTAGGACCTTTGTTGGATGTCATTTGTTAAATCTGAATCCGATCCGATTGCTTAATCAGATATTAAAATTTGTTTCGATGTTTGATTTTTTTGGATCGGTTTGGTCGGATTTCTAATTCAAATAGGATATATTGACATCCTAATTCTATAACTCATTCATTATCACGATTATGGACTTCTTTTTTTCATGTTCCCGATCCTTTAAGCTACATGCTTCTTACACACAAACTTAGCAACTAAATGGTAAATGAATCGTGCATGCATCTTTGTCAGCAAATACCCGCGGTCCATGCAGGTAAGTTATTGCGTACTCGAGTTGCATCAAGAGGTGGAGCCAAAAAATTTTCATGAAGGAGGCAAAATTAAAGTTTCTAAATTTTGACTTGTGCCAAAATATCATTTTTCAAAAATTTTATATAAAACAAGTGAAATTTTCTAAAATTTATATGTAGTTTTTTTTTTTAAAAAAGCCCATGCAGGCCTAGGGCCTTTCTTCTTTCTTATCTTTTATGCACGCATACTGCTAGCACATTGAATGTGGCAAACTTAGCAGGACAAAACTTGAGATTTGAAAATAACTTTCATGATTGAGGAGATCATGATCATTAAAAGGACAAGCCAATGGAAGACCATTAGAATATGGGAGTTTCTCATCAAATTATCCAAACGATATTGCTGTTTAATAAGAGTTTGCAGCATGATTGCCCATCAAAGCTTCCATTTTTTCTTAATGATAATATGGCTCCGCTTTATACCTAATAATTTTCTTTACATAAAGACAACGATATGGATAAAGGAGAAAAAATTTCATTTATTAAGGCTAGGGGTGAACAAGAGCTGAGTCGAGCATGCGTTCAGTCAACCCAAGTTCAGCTCAACTAATGAAACCTCGAGCTCGAAATAACTCAACGGAAGCAGCTCAAGTTCGATTCGGCAGTTACGAGCTCGACTCGATTAAGGCTCGACAAACTCGTTTGAATAGAATTGATATTCATTGTTATGTGTTAAGCTTGAGCTCGACTTGATTCAAGTATGACAAACTCGTTTGAATAGAATTGATATTCATCGTTACGTGTTAAACTCGAGCTCGACTCAATTAAGATTCGACAAACTCATTTGAATAGAATTGATATTCATTATTACGTGTTGAGCTCGAGCTCGACTCGATTAAGGCTCGACAAACTCATAAATCGTTTGAATATATCGACTTGATTAAGGCTCCAACTCGACTTGACAGTTATGTGTTGAGTTCAAACTCAACTCGATTATTTGAACGAGTCGACTCATGAACTCAAACTCGACTCGTTAAGCAAAAGACTCGCCTCGAAGTCAAGAGCCGAAGTTTAACGAGTCGACTCGAGCGTTGTTCACCCCTAATTATAGGGTTTCTCACAGCATACAAAGGTCCATTCTAAAATTTCTTCAACTTTATTTTTTAAGGAAAATTTGTGTAATAACATTCCATTCTTGACATGACAACCCACGCTAAGATAAGTTGTTGAACCAGAAGAAATTATATAGATAAATTTCAACGTCAGACACTTTTCAGAATTTTCTTAAAAAATGAGTGTTGTTTGTATTTAATACTTTCTGGGTTGGTCGAGGCAAGTCAACTACTATTTTTTATTGTTTTTGGTATGGTATGGGTTCGTTGTTGTTTATATTTCATTATATTTCATCTTTGTCACATGAGTGTGGGTACAATAAGAGTTTAGGTACGATAATTTTGAAAATTGTGGGTATGGGAATACAACAAATTTTATATTCTAAAAAATGATCAATAAAAGAAACGTAAATAGTTCACATGAATGTGTTATAATCCATAAAAATTCTTAAAATAGAGAAAAATAAAAGGAAAATATAGAATTGGAAGGAAAATATAAAAAAAGGAAAAAAACCAAACCAAAATTAGAGAAATGAAAATATAATTTTAAATGTTTTAAAATGCAATCGTATCTAGTTGTATCCACGTACTCATGTCACCATACCCATGTACCGATATCCCGGTACTCATGTCACCATACCCATGTACCGATACGAGTACCTAGGCACATTACAAGTACCCATGTCACATAGTAGGAGGTTGGTGGAGGAAGGCAACTACTACTTTTTACTGTTTCAATTTAGTTGGCAGGAATTTCTTTAATTTATATTCTAATTAGCCTGCCATGCCTGCAAATATTCATAGAGAATCGCGCATGCATATGCACGCACGTAAGAAATTGTATATGAAATTTCTTCATGAAAGATGAATAATAGAATGAATCCCGTTGGTGTATTAATATGATTCTTATGAGTCAGTAAGGATTTTCTTCAAGGGTGAGCCAAACAGTCCATCGAACTTATTTGGGTATGGCCAAACTAAATTCGGGTAAGGCCAAACTAAATCCGAACATAAAAAATACATTATCCAACAAAAATTTTCAATTTTTGTAATGCAATTCTTTTTTTCAAGTAGCTCTCTTGTATTGCAAGTTGGCTGATTTTAAAAGCACTCTAAATTGCTAGTTTCAATTTTCAATTTGTATTGAGAAGAAATTTGAGGCTGGTTTCAGCCATATTCTACTATTTCAGAGGGGCACTTTTATAGAAGGTAATTTTTCAAATTCTACTTTTATCCTCCTAGAGGGGTTTGTATGGTTTACCCATTAAAGGTCATTTTTGTCATTTTCAGCCCCGAACACTTTGCCTCATGTTAAGAAACATAATTTTGCTCTCGAAAAGCTTAGAAAAATCAATTCAAGAAACACCTTTTGCCTATAACCCAAACAAGAGCCTCATTTTTTTTTTTTTGAAAATTTGAGTATTGAAAACTTTTTGTTGCCTTAAAATGTCTTTTCACACCTCAGAACATGAAGCAATTAAAAGTTGGAACTTACTGAAAAATGTGTATCAGTTTATAACTTTTGTAATCAAAGTGATATGCGTCCATGCAAACGTTTTTTCGTAATTTAAAAATTTGTCACCGCTGGGAGAGTTTCTGAAATCTAAGTCAGTTCCCCAAATTGGACTTTGTTAGACAATCTATAAGCCAACGCAAATCCGTCTAAATAATGTTATTGGAATAAATTTTCCAATAAATTTATTTCATTGATGTGATTATATGCAAAACTAGTAGGGGGTGGGTGGCCCGGTAAAACCGGGCCTGCCCGACCGGCCAAAACTCCAGCCCCGATACCCAAACTCGGGCCAGACACATAATAAAAAATTAATTTAATTTTTTTTATAATAAAATGTAAATTATTAAATTAAATAATAAGAATAAAAAAAAGTAAAAACTCATTTATCGGTGCACGCATGGCGGCGACAAAAAGCCGATATGGTGTGTATGCTACGATATCGGACGATACACATACGATGTTGATAGTGATGCTTGTTAGCAACGGCGATGCTAGCAGCAGCATGTCAGTTGCGTTCTTCTTCCTTCATGCCGCCAATGCAGGTTGTTGGATTGAATTCAATCTTAACTCGTTAAAATCTGGTTGGGCTTCAGATGAACCTTTACAGTTGAAGGCGTTCAAGACTTTCAACTGATAGAAAATTCAGCCTTGATATAAAAGGAAAGAGCTCGAACTCGTCAAGCGAAGAACTCCAAAAAATCTTGGACACTTTCACTCGTTAAAATCTGGTTGGGTTCAGATGAACCTTTAGAGTTGAAGGCGTTCAAGACTTTCAACTGATAGAAAATTCAGCCTTGATATAAAAGGAAAGAGCTCGAACTCGTCAAGCGAAGAACTCCAAAAAATCTTGGACACTTAGACTCCAAGTTAGTTATCAATTATCTCAAGCATTAAAATCACAAACTCAAGATAATCATTTATAATAGATTTTTCAATGCTGATATTATCAATAAAATTCAAGATTTAAGATGTTATCAATGGACAGATAATATCAACAAAATTTGAGATTCGTAAACGATAAATACAACAATGTCAATCTAATACAAAAAATTATACTTAAAAAAATTAGAAAATTTTAGTTTCGCCCACCAACAAAACGCCACTTCCCTCTTGGCTATTTCAAAGAGAAAAACGCAGCCCAACCTCTCTCTCTCTCGTTCCCTCCCCTCCCTCCTGCTGCTGAGCTGCTGCTGAGCTCCCTCCAGTTGCAGACTTGAACCCGCTGCTGAGATCCTTCCAGCTGTTGAGCTCTCTCTCGATTGCAGAGTCGCAGAACTAACTGTCTGCCGGACGAAACACCCACCGTCCGCCGGCGGTGACCGGCTGGTGCTTCAAGCTTCAGTTTCTCTCTAAGGTAATGTAAACACCATGATTCCCTTCTCTTTCTCAATTCTGCGGTAAGCGGCTGATCGCTTCCTCAGTTCCTCTCCCCAAGAAACCTAGATTATCTTGTATTCTTTTTTTTTTTTTTCCTTTTGCAGAGTTGCAATTTGCATGCACGTTGTTTGGATGACAGCGGTTAAAACAAGGTTTTGAAAAACCTGAACCGGTTAGATTTTTCCCAACCGAAGCATGGGGTTGTTCGTTGTTGAAGACAAAGGTCTCTCTCGGTCTCAGTCTCCCTTCTCGTTCTTCCTCTCGGTGAGTTTCTGTTCTGCCTAACTTCACTTAGCCTTTACCGAGCTTCCATAATTCTTGTTTACTTAAGATGGTATAACTATATGTAATTAAACAAAGATGGTGTTATTGAACAGGAAACTGAAACTTAGCAACAAATTAATGATATGAGTTCATGAATCAAGCCGTAAGAACACCCTACATCTTTTATGCACTTCATTCATATATACATAACGATTTTTCATGAATCCCCAACATTAACGTCCAATTTTCTAATTTACGTTTTTCTAAGATTATTTTCAAATCAATCTCCTATACGCATTAATATTACTAGTAGTAGCCACCTTCAATAGATTTTTGATAAATTGACTGTGAAGCATTGAACGAGTGGCACTATAATGAATTGTATAATTTCCACAGATGCTACATAAGGAAAAGATATTAGATGTGAATTAGAAGCGACTTCTATTGAAAAGTTATTTAATTTATCCAAACTTAATTGGATACAAAATACCTCGGCTTGAAAATCCAAAATTCAGCTTGACATGTCTATCCAAATGTTTGAATCCCGTTTTATAGGAAGATATACAAATCATCAGTCAAACTTTTCCAGACAATAGATAATTGTTATCCACATATTAAAATGATTATATTGATCCCTTAGGATTTGGAAGTGAAAGTTTGCTCATATCAAGATAATTTCATTGCAGATGTAAAGGACTACGAATCTGGGCTTTTAACGACTCACAGACAAGGGAGAAGTGTTTTCGTGATCACATACTTTCAGGATTGTCTTCCTGCCCGTAAGCATCAATGGCTTCTTCTCGTCAGCAGAATCGAACCTCCTGCCGGCTGCCTTACCTGCTTGATTCTCGTCAGCAGAATCGAACCTCCTGCCGGCTGCCTTACCTGCTTGATGTCCCGCTTAGCTTCTATGAGTGGACCAGGTTCGACTGGCAACGATGGGCCCCCGATTGCATCCCCGTCGCTCTTCAAAGTTCCCACCATGACTCCATGATCAGCAATCCTTCATGCCTCCAAGACCATGATGAATGGCTTTGGATTACTTTAATGGAGCTGGAACTGAAGATGCATCAACTCCAGCTTTCCATGGAGCTGGATGAAGAGCAACTCCAGCTTTCCATGGAGCTGGATGAAGATGCAGCAGTTCCTGCTTCTGGTGCTTTCATGGAGTTGGACAATGTTGCTGCTGCAGAAACAGCTTCCGATCACCTTCAAGCGAATCATCACATGCCGCCTGTTGGAACTCAAGTTGCCGCCAATGCAGGAGTACGTCCGTCTGATCATCCCCAGCCTCAGCAGCAAAACCTGGCTCCTCCTCCGTTCGTTCCACCCCAGAATAACAATGCTAGAGCTCAGCAACCGCAGCAGCAGCATCAACCCAGGTCGTTTCCCGAAGATGGTCCTCTCAGAAACATAGCTGACCTCCTCAATTGCAGGCCCAGCTTTCTTTTGAGCAAGAAATTGACAAGCACTGATACCAATCTGAGTCAGTGCAGACTGTCGGTGCCGAAGAGAGCTGTACGTGCAAATTTCAGGTGGCCCATCTTTTCAGAGGAGGATATTGACAAGTTCAACAGCAAGGATGGGCTCGAGCTCACTGCCTTCGATCAAAACGGAGAAGAATACGCGATGAGATTCAAGCTGTGGAAGTCCTGTGGCACTTACATACTGTTGGGGAAGTGGAAAGAGTTCCTGGAAAACAATAAACTGCAAGGGAAGGAAGAGGCCGAAGTCTGTGTGTGGGCTACCCGCCACCCCCAAACTGGGAGGATTATTTTCTTCATGACAGTTCATTGATTCTTTCTCACGCTTCGAACTATACAGTTTTTTCTTTCTCTAGATTTGTTCAGTTGAAGCGCTGGTGGATATTCTTTAGCTTTCTGTTTAATTTCATGCCATGCAATTAGATTATCGAATCATTCTTTGTGGAAACTTGTCTCCCGTGAATGAATCAGGTGCATGCACAAGAACTACGGAATTTCAGACTTGTGCTTATTTTTGTGTAATATATTTTTCTTATCCATTTGTTCTTTGTAATGTGAAGGATTAGAAGGAAATTTGGTTTAATTTGCAGAGGGAACTTAGCACTTCCCAAGTGTGTTTGGTTTAATGAACTTACTGCATTCCGCAGTATCTTCACCGTGAGGTCTCTATGAATGCATTAAAAGAAAGAACTAAGAATTAAGAAATTATTGTATCTGTTTGTTTTCATGCAATGTAATTCGACAATCAAGTAGTTCTCTACTTGGGCCTTTATATGTTATGAAACTAATATAATTTTTTTTTTGTGAGGTACGTGCAATTTGAATATATAACAATTTTTTTCTAATATAATTGTTCATTCTCCTGTTCGTCCTTTCTAAAATAAATGTTTTTATGTATATAAATTAATAAGAATGTTTTATATCATTCCTCATATTCATAAAGTTCGTCATTGATGGCTCTTTTCAAATGAGGGCATCTCTGCCATTTCTTCAAATAAGAAGTTTTTTCATCTATAAACTAAGGCAAGAAGAGTAATGGAAGATTGATCACATTCCACTGCACAAATTTCAGTCCATCAAGAGCTTACAATGGCAAATAAACAAATATGTGGGGCAGCTCATTATTAACTTCCTAATGAGCAAATTAATTACACTTCTAGACGTGGCTTGTCTTCTTATAGTTCACTAATGATCTTTATAAAGTAATGTTTAATGAAATTAATCCACACGCTGATAAGCTCTAACTTTGCCAATTAATGACTACTCCAACCCAGTTTTATCCCAGATATTTATATGAAAGTATGTGAACAGGTAAAGTCATGGTCTTCTCTATCTGCTACCGTTCGGCACTCTTTTACATGTGAAACTAGAAGGTAGATAGAATTGGAATGGAACGGACCCAAGTTTATCCTAATGTGATCACATTTTTTGGAGTAGTCTTTTGAACCTAGACAATAAAGCATACGCTTAAAGGGCATAGAGTAGTTGGTTGGGCTAAGTGCATACAAAAAAGACATATCTTTTGTTTGATTCTTATGGATGCTATGCCTCAGTACCTTGAGGTGGTGTGGTGTGGACTCTTATTGAACTTAAAAAGGCAGAATGACTTTAGAAGCTGACGCTTTTTTTTTTTTAGATGGTGGGTTGTTAACCTTCCACTCATCTGAAAACTAATTTTTCAGATGGTCGGTCGTTAATCTTTCGTTCATCTGAAAAACTAATTATGTATTTGAGGTTAGTTGGAGTCAAAATCAAGCTTGTCTATAACAACCCGACCCACTCATAGGCTCGGGCTCCTGATTCAGGAGATCTCAACCCGCCCCCTAGTAGTTTCGGCTCTACCCTGAAAAAGGCAGCTGATAATCAAGCAATGGTCAACAAGCACCGAAGGCCATCAAGTGTTGTTCTTACAATGGCCAGAGTGGAATCAACCGGGTGACCTTCCAAATGAAGCTGTCCCCTTTGGCTGTTAGTAACAAGAAAGGAAAATACAGTAAAGCCACAAATCTATCAGCCGGATGACTAAAAATTAAAAATTTATGGATCGTTGTTGTACCGTAAACTCCTGCCTGCTAATATTCTTATACACATTGTTTTTGAGTGACAAGCTTTTAATACTTAGCCATCAGAAAGATTTGAATCACACACACACACACAGAGTAAAGGGAAAAGTCCATCTTTTCAGTGTCTTTTTCTTTGGAGATCAGACATTATACATGTGATCCCCACAAACGTTCAGTAAGAGAGATGCGTTTTGAATTGCACAGGGTGACTTGCAGGGGTGGTCCTGCAATGGCCTGAAACTTCAACAGTCAACCATATTTGAAAACTCGCAGCTGGAAAATTTGCATTTGACATTTGAAAAACAATGTGGCCCCTTCGGAAAGTCTTCAATGGCTAACAATTTACTAAACTGAATCGGTTACCACTAGTATATCAATTTCCAATAAATTTCAAATGATATCCACGACGAAAGTTCAGGCAGTAAAGTTACTTCAGAAACCCAAAAATAAAACTACCAAGAAAGGGTTGAACTTGCACATGTTTTCATTTCCAAATGGCCTACTACGCAAACACCTGAGAAATCCTTACACAACACGGAAGCACATAAACAAAAACTAGGTTAAAGTTTCAGTTTCTTAAGTGAAATACCCTACAGCCTTAGCGATTAAGCTGAATTATGACAGAGAAGCAAATCACAAAAATAAAGAACCAGGCTTAAGGAGCACATTTACAAGAAACAGCATGAAACAGAAAACCAACTACTGAAAACGTTGAAATCTGGATCTCATATTCTAAGAAATGGTAAGCTATAGATCAGAAAAAATCCCCAATTCATGCAGATTAACAGCCATGTCAAATGAAGCAAATCAAGATCGCAAGTGAAGCAATTACCCATCCCCAAAGCAGAAAGCTCCACCTCATTATACTGCTGCATGTACCTCTGATAAAAAACAAGTCGAGATTCAGAATTAAAAATAAAAAGTGCAAATGAAATAAATGACAACCCCCCATAATCAACACTAAACTCGGCGTCCCTGAGCCCCATTTCTTCTAAAGCAACGATAATCGTGAAAACAACAAAACCACCCATCAGAATTTGCACACAAAGCCATATGAATCCAAACGACAAGAATGTGATCTTCTTCGTCAATCCGGACAAAAGGAAAAAGAAACAAGCAAAACCTCCGCCCAACAATGCCCAAAAACAATCGGAATCCACACATTCTCACCCAAAGATTCTTCGGACAACAATAGAACACGTAATGGAGGATAAATAAGGATGAAAAAGTCCAAGAAACCTCCAATCAGACATTTCCCAAGAAACCAAACCAGAATAACAGAGAGAGAGAGAGAGACCTTGGCCAGGTTGACGTAAAAGAAGAGGGGCTTCTTGGTGTTGGAAACCTGAATCCTGTTCTTCTTCTGGGTAGCCGCAGACAGATTCAAATCTGCCATTGCCTCCTGTACGTGTTCCATCTCTCTCCCTTACTCTTCTCCGTCTCAGACATGAGGAAGAAGAAGAAGAAGAAGAAGGTGCAGCAGAAGAAAGCGCGCGAAGCAAACAACAGAAACTGGGAGAGCCAAGAAAGTGAGCCGTTAGAGAGTCGTGGGCCAGATCAAGCAAGAGAGGAACAGGCAAGGCAGCTCCTCTAGCGGAAGTTTGAGCAGCTAGGGCAGCGCTCTGTTTGGATTATGCTGAGCTAGACGAACGGCGTCAGGGGGTAGGGACACCGGGGGTCAAGGAGACGAGGATTGGGGATTGGGGAAAATTCAGACGAAAGAGCCATCGGGAAGGAAGAAGAGAAGTGAATGGGGAAGGAAAACCGTCTTGAGCGACAGAATGAGGAGTAACCCTCAGGCGGCAGCCGGCAGGAACGCGGAGAAGAGAAGGAGTCGATGAAGAGAGGGAGAACGAAAAGAGGGAGTTCACATTTCACAACCCTAATCTTTTCCCGCCTGACTGCCTGAGAGAAGTTCAACTAATCGAGCGGCTGAGCCGCTGAAGCGGCGGTGGAGAGGACGGTGAGCGGACGACGATTGCCGCCAGTGCAGCGGCGATGGTGGAGAGCACACGGTGAACCGCCGATGGCTGGACTCTGGAGGCAGGAACGAAGAAATGAGGAGGCAGCAACGAAGAAATGAGGAAGCCCTAACGTACACAATCGGTAAGTTATCCAAATCAAACCGGGCCTTATATTCTTTTTTTTATTATTATTTTTTTTTCATAATGCTTTTAAGATTTTCTATAACTTTTTTTTATTTTATGAGTTTAGGAGTTTGTTTGCTATCAATTTTTTTTTCATAAGTCACATACATGCCAATAGTTTTTATTGACACTATACTTGAAACAGTTTTGACATAGATCCAAACGCAGGGGCCGAATATGCTTTACATCATTTTATAGACCGGATCCAATCTTAAGAATGCAAATATTCCAATATAAATTTACTTGAACATGTAATAGCTACATTTTATCGTTACAATTTTCTCAAACATCTTATAAATTGTATGGATTGTGTCTAATGGTTCATTTTGTTTGTTCTTCAAAACTAAAATCAGCCTCAAGCAAAGGCGGAGTTAGAAATTTTTCATGAGGGGACCAAGTAAAATTTTCTAAAATTTGCATGTAATTTTTTTTTTTAAATTATTTTTGAGGTGGAACCAGGGCCCCCTGGCTTCGCCCCTGGCCTCAAGGGACTTGGCATAGCCAATCAGTAGGATAAGGCTAGTTCTTGGTTCATTTTTTTATAGGCATCAACCCTTTGTGCTATCTAACTCACCTCTAATCCCTGGGGGGAGAGAGAGAGAGGGAGAGAGAGAGAGCGCCTTAGCTTTTGTTAGTTTGACAAACTATGCTATACTTCTCGGTTATAGTCTTTGTTTCAAAATCATACAATAAATCAGGGCCATCCACTTGGACAGTCATCATATTTTTAATTTTTTAAATATCATGTTCCTCTCACACCACTGCCAACAGCTTGCCGATGCTCTAGCAGTTTTCTCCCATTGTTGGAGCCCGCGAGGGTGGAGGGGATGGGGGAACTGCAGCTGCTCACCCTCTCCCATATCCAGTGCCTAGGGGCTTCCGCGACAGGAGGGGGCCAATGTAAGCAGGGAGAGGGAGAAGCGAGATAGAGGAAAAGAGTGGGAAAATTCGTAGCCAATATAAGTAAATTTTAGAAGATTTCACTTGTTCTATATAAAATTTTAGAAAATTATATTTCGGCCCTATTTAAAATTTAGAAACTTTCATTGGGCCCTCGTCTACTATGGGATGCCAGAACACAAAAAGAGAGAGAAAGAGAAACGAAAAGAGAAGAGAGAAATCTATACCAAAATTTGGGGACAAGAAGTCCCCAAATTACAATAACAAAAGCAAAGAACTTGCAAGTGCCATAACATGCACATTTTAAAACTATTTTAGGAGTTTTTAATTTTAATTAAATATTGTAGTTTTTTTTTTTACTTTACTCTAAAAGTAAACTCTTTAATCATTTTTGCTAATTCACTGATCAATTCAACCCAATATAGCAGCATGTGGGAAAAGAATGACAGCTATAGCTCTAGCAGCAAGGTTCCTTTGTAGGAGTGGGGCGGAGGGAGGGGGGGCCGCCCGGGCCATAGCCCGGGTGAGCGCGGGAAAAAAAAGAATTTACATTGAAAAAATCAAAATTTTTTAGTTTGGCGAACACAAAAAGAGAGAAAGAGAGAGGAAAAGAAAAGAGAGAAGGCGGACAGCAAAGTTAAGTAAGGAAATATTAATGTCAGTACTTAACATTTAGAAGAAAAAGGTAAAAAGAGAAGGTGGGTCACAAATACCTGAGAAAGAAGGGTGGCAGCAATAATTATAAAGCTTGGCAATTATTTAAAATGTTTAATTTACAAGATGATCCTCTCTTCCAATTATCTTGCACAACAGTCGTTTATTTATGCAGTTTGGCAAATTATTCTGCAAACTTAGATTTTTTATTTTTTGGTTAAAATTAATAAAGTAACTGTAATTAATGTTTCTTGGTGACCAGCTAAGGGCATAGAAAGATCATTACAGCCTTCTTTTTTTTCAGAAAAGGAAAAAAAAAGAAAAATTTGCTACCCTTGTTCTTTGGAAACTGCAATTAAATCTAGTCTTTAAAACATGCGTTTTTCAAAGGGTGCTAGAATGCAAGAAGCAACATAGTTTCCAAGCAAAGATCGTTATTTATTGCATGATCTTTTAAAACAAGGAAGAGTATCACTCAACTATTATTGGCAAAAAAGTTGGCAAGAGTGTGTGCTATTAGCGAAAAAAGAGTAAGGAGAGATACTGTTTTGTAATTTTATCCATATGATGGCACTTCTTTGCAATAGATATCCAGAAGGCACAGGCGTCATTTACAGAATGGTGCTCAAAATCGTCGCTTCCTGTACCCCACCTGTGTGTAAAGTGAGAGAGAGGAGGCCCCCACATCGTCCTGCACCATCATCATCATACTCTCTCTCTCTCTCTCGCTCTCTCGATCTCGATCACCAACCGATTGAAATTGGTCTGGAGAGCAAGAAGGGAAGCTCACCATTTCCATCATTCATATTCTTGATCCTCTCTCTCTCTCTCTCTATCTCTCTCTAATAAATTGGAGGAGAAAATATCTTTTCAAGACACTTTTGACTACCGAGTTTGGAGTTCGATCTTTTCTACGCTTTAAAGGCCGTCCAAGGGTTTTTCTGTGGAGGCGATATGGTCTCTCCCTTCCCCAAATTCTGCTTCTGTCGAGGTGGGTTATTGGTTTCGATTCCCAAGGCTCGGTTTTCGTTTGAATTTGAGTTTCTTTGTTGGTCGTCTTTGCCTTGCTCAATTGCGTCATGACTGTTGAGTTGTCCTCGAGATCCTGATGGTGATCTTGTTGGTTTTGCTTCTTTCGATGGATCGCCATTTGGGTAGCTTCAATCTTGCAGTTTGTTGTATGATTGGTTGCACCAATTCTTCATTGTTTGGGATTTTTTACTTCTCTTCTTCATTCTGCGTACGATTTCCTAGCCAGCACGAGAATTTTTTGTGTTTCTTTCTTTTCATTTTATTCAATTCTTGGCGAGCAAAGATTGTTAAAATCAAATTCGTTTTGACATATATAAAGACATAGGGTCGCTAGCTATTATGATGCCAGTGTAATGGTTATGGATAAAGTGGCAGTTATTCTCATCCTTCTTTATTCTCGTGGGGAATATGGACGTATTCATCAATTATATTATGGTGCTTTACATGATTTCGGTGCTTTACATGGATGGTTAGTTAGGTAAACCTTTATTGTGATTTTGCTGGATTGGTTTTGGTTTTGTTATGTCCTTTAATCTTGTATATGTTGTACATTCAGTATTCTCGATTACGTAAGGAATTTCTTGCTGATTGTTCATTACTAGTATTATTTTTTTCACTCTGAAGTAGGATTTCCATGATAGATATCTTTTAATGTCAGTATCTGTCGCGGTTAGAGTAGCAACTTAACTTCAATCTAGCAGCCCATCACAGGATGTTGCAACCTTGTTAGCAACATTGAACATGTTGAATGGGCCTCGTTCTTGCATTCTGCCTTTGTTGCTTTTAATTTTTAGCATTCAATAATGTCAATCAAGAGAACAAAAAGCAGTGACGAATTTCTGCATTTTTGAGCAGATAAGAATATTGTTTCACAATCAAATAACAGAAGGTTTATATTTGTTTCCTAATGTTGGTACTTGTATCTGTTCCAAAGTTCGACACAGAGCTGGGATTGTGGATTGTGTCTCATGGTTGGAGTAGTATCCCTGTTCCTATCTAAGATAAACTGTTAGCTTTTTTTCGGTATAGGCTCTAACTTCATTGATATAAATAGGAATGCTGATGCTGGGGAATGAATATTTTGTCACTTTTGCCAGAAATTTACATGGGCAGCCCCCCCCCTTTTTTTTTGGCTGAACTGCTTTGTTCCACTGGTGCTATTTGTTTTTCCAATGGTTTGCTGTCCAAACTTGGAAGCATTTGGTAATGATATAAATGGACAATTAAAATATTTTATCTGTTTAGGTTTTAATCTTTGTTGCCACAGAAGTAATTCACTTTCCAAAAGCAAAGATTGAATGGAAATCTACAGCTTCAGAACACATAAGAGAAACTTTGTTTTTTTCCTTTTAATATTTTCATTATTTTTATTATGGAAAATGTCTGTTTTTATTTGTTTTCTCCATTGCCAATCTGAATTTCAGCTGGCAAAAATGGAGAAAGGAAAAATATAAGTCCATTTGCAACTCAAAAATCATCTTATTTACAACTTTTGGAACATTACTCTCATGACATTTTTCAGTGTTTCTCCCTTGTGTATTGTTTTGTTGCTCTTTTTTTTTCTTTTTTTTTTTTGAAAGCTGGTGAACCCCCTGATAATTGACAGTTTGCCGAAGTCCAAATTACACCGTACTATGTGTCCGGATACAAATGCTGGCACTAGTTCAAGGTCTAACTGGGTCTCTTTAAACCTCAAATCACACGTATGTGCATGCCTGGATTTGCTAAGTCCAAGGTATCTTTGGAGGTCGGTACTCACACACTTCTAATTAGTCCTTTGGGTCTTTTGCTGCTTCAGTTGGCTGGTAGTCTGACAGCAAGTCCAGTTTCATTTTGTGCCCTGAAATGCTTTAAATGTGAGTGAAAGGTAAAATTTTCAAATGTAACTTCTATTTTATAGGATATAAAGCCCACAACCTCTCATAGTGAAAGTAATTATGTACTTATCTTTGTGGAATGAGAGGCATGAATTTCAGGAAATTGCCAAATACACTTCAAATTATAAATGTTTCTAAACAGGTACCCCTCCAGCTAATTTTCCTGGCTCCGCCACTGGTGTGTGTGCATGTGTGTGTGTGTGTGTATATATATAACTAGCACAACGGCTATGGAGATTTTGGATTTCAAATCATTTCATGGATGTAACTTTACACACATACTAGTGAACCGCACGGCCTATCACAAATGCAATTCACATTCTCTTGGGGCAAATTCATTGTGCAGCACTATTTGAATATCACCAAGGAAGAAGAGATTTAATCAAGTTGCATGGTGGAAATAATTAATAGCATGACCAAAAGATAGAACAAGAGTAGGCCATCTCCAAGCATGGTCATGCTCAGATCAGCAATTAGACGAAAGACTATCTGGAGAAACAATGAAGAAATACAACTAATCATGCATGTTGAGCACAAAAGTGATTCGGACTCCCAAGGGATTTGTGGGACTGGAATAAGCCCACGTGTGGCTACACCACTGACAGACACATTCTCTTTCTCTTTCTGGCTTAGAATGAAGTAGTGTCTGGTACATCGCTCTTGTCATGAACCAAAAACCACTTGCATAATGATAGTTCACCTCTACCAATAACCCGATATGGGGATATCACATTTGACTACGTTGGAGATAAGTTGGTCTTGTTTGAGTTTGTCCTTTCTAGATAAGCTGTCCTTAGAAATACTTTCTGTGTCATGCCATGTCATGCTTTGCCTTTCTATTTCCCTTAGGAATTTACAAGATGGAACCTGGCCAGAGATAGAGCTGCTTTTCTCAGTGGCAGATTTTTTATTTCCTCAGATTTCTCCAGATTGACTCAAGCTTTTTTTTTCTGAATAAAATGAACTTTAGAATCTGTACATGAAAGTGTTCGGCAGGTTTTGTGCAGAAAGTCTTGAGTTCTAGAGAGATAACCACACTAGTACTTATACATGAAATTCTGATGCATTCATTGTTTCTGACATGATTGGCAGTGCCTTTTGCATGTTGAGAAAGCCAAATGCAATGGAGTCTAAGAAGTCTCAGTTGAATCCTAATGCTCCAGTATTCATACCTCGTTCACAACAGGCTTCACAGGAAAAGGGTGGAACCCACGAAGGTATTCCTGCAGATTCGAAAGTTCTTGGCAGTACATGTGGACAACCAAGTGGTGCTCCTTTTGCGCCCAATGAATTGTCAGATATTGAACCATTTGGTTCAGAAGAATTCTCAGAGTTGGCTCATGAATTTTTTGGGTTGATGGAAGACCCATTTCCAGCTGAGAATATTGAGCAGCAATCCGACAGGATGGGTGATGATAATAGTGCTATGAGGTCCTTGGCTGTTAAGTTCCCAGGCTACTCAGAGGAATCCATACTTGATGTATATGCTGCAAATGACAGAGACATGGAGGCCACAATTGAGATGCTGGCACAACTGGAGGTACTATAATAGCATGTACGATCACATCCCGCACGAACACAAACAAAAAATATTATACATATGCAAGCATTTTTATATGGCCGTACAGAAGTGAGTTATTGCTTCTGTTAGATGTTAATATCTGGCCTTCCATGCCCAGAAGCCAATGGTTAGTGTATCTTCACCTATTGTCGCTATTATGCACCATATCCAAGTCAATTTTAGAATAATCTCTTTGACCTGCATTGCTCCTGCAAGATGGTACTGGTTAATGCTAGAACATCATATGCATCAACATGGCTGCAGTTGAAACCTGGCACGCATATACATCAGCTTCTTTACATTTCACTGACATATTTGGCTATCTAACCTTTTCATTGCTCGCATATATTTGCAGACATTTGGAACTGTGGACAGCCTTCCTGACACACTCGGCATTGGAGACACATCAACTACCTGGCCTCCAGATGACCACACACGAAGTTCGTCAAGAGATGCTGGCAGTTCCTCAGGTTATTAGCTGGACATTTTGATGCTATGGCAGCAACGTTTTGAGCAATGATCTTGTAGCATATTCAACAACTTCCGGTTCATTCCTTCTTCAGAGTGGGATTTGGGTTTCTGTCAATAAGAAGGAAGTGTTACCTTGTAAGTTTCATACAAATCGTGATGTCAAAATCAGGTCCATCTTTTGTACAATCAATCTTATGATGTCAGTTTGTTGGTAAGAGCCACCACTCTAAAAATGCAAATTAATGATGCTTTCGGTGTGTTTCTTCTAATTTCTCTTTGGTGCATGTTGTCTCTGGAGAATCAAGAATGACAAAATTGTTCAACCTTCCACTTTTGGGAACAAAGAAAGCTATCGTGCATTTTGGACTATGTTCTGAAGGTTTGCAACCAATGTCTTGTTTTTCCGGTTCATAAAAAATATTTGCCTCATTTGGGCCTGGTGATGAGAGGCACATATCTTGTGCGTCAAGGTTTTGACCAACAACCCTAGTCTTGTGCAACTTGTTCTTTAAGTTGGCCTTGGTCTAAGTTTGCTTTGCATCAGGACATGTAAATCGCTAGTCTGCAGCTCTGTGCATATGGATGTAGGACATGGTTCCACTGCCTGAAATCACGGAATTCTTGTCCTGCCTGGAATGTCCAATCCTTAACTAAGTCACCAATTTAACTTTAACGATTAATTGTTTGTATTTCTTTTAAGGAGATGGAACAGTTGCTGGATGACGGTAATATACCGCACAATTTTGGTTATTTCTTTTTTACAAAGAATAACTTTAGATTCTAAGTTCAAACTTTTAGACTAGTGTGACCTTATGTCCGGTTTAGCTTAGCTTGAACTCTCCTAGTTTGAAGCTAAGCTCAGGCTTGACTCTTTTACAAAATTAGTCCAAGATTAACTTCAATTTCACTTATACAAACAACCCAAATTTTTAAGACTTACATCTCCGTCAATTTCTTGCTCACATTAAAAAAAAATAATGAATTTAACTTTTTCTTTCTTATGGTCAATGAACCGTTTTAACAGCAACAGTCGTTTGTCCTCCAAAAGTAGGCAGGAAAATCAAACGCGATAATAGAAAACCAAGGAGAATGAAATGGAAAATTGAAATGAGAATAACAGATTTTGCTTTTCTGTTAAGGAAATTTCATCAAGCTTCCTTTTTAAAGTATATCAATAAGTTAAATAGCCTGGAAGAGTGTATACTCACTGTATTCGATTTGGCTATGTATTGATATACAGCATGGCATTCCAGCTAAATGTATGGTGGCTATGAAACAGTCTTAGCTTTGAACACTTAGCTTCCTACAATTTGAACGGTTTTAGGTAAACCCACCCTCACAAGCAAAGTGGATACGTACCCAAGTTGCGTGAGATTGGTAAAGGGATCTAATTTCTCTGCATTTGGTACCTATGACCATAAATGTATGAGATTGGTAACAAGGAGTTGGTTTCTCTGCGCTTGGTACCTATGATCATAAAATTGCAGTATTGGGAGATGGGAACTTATGATAATAAGTTTAATGCGAACCTATGATAATAAATTGCAGTACTTGGGAGAAGGGAAAGAATATACTGGAAAGTGCAAACTATTTTCAACTCATGGTAGAGAGAGAGAGAGAGAGAAGTGTCGTGTGGAGAATTTTGGAGGAACAGTTTTAAATTAATGGCCGAGATGTGCTTCTGTAATAGAGAGAGAGAGAGAGAGAGATTTTAACAGTTTTAAAGAAGTGGCCCATACGTGTGCATGAGAGAGGGATAGAGAGAGAGGGAGGAACAGCTTTTAACATTATATAAAAAAAATAAAGAAACTAATGGCAAGAAGGCAACTTGAAATTGGGTGCTCTAAATTAGGGCACTTGAATCATTGATTAGTTATTTGATGGTCTGCTCTAATTATATATAGTAAGAATTAAGCTTTTCCATTTTTTTTTACTCCCCATGTTTTTTTTTTCTGTTGATTTGGGGAGGATGAAAATTGGTGCCCTTTGTTGAGGATCAAAGGGAAAGTGGGGGGTGGGAATGGGGGTGGATTATTACAACGTGCTGCAGGTGGAAAAGGAGGCCAACGAGGAAGATGTGAAGAAGGCATACAGGAGGCTGGCCATGAAATGGCACCCCGACAAGAACCCCAACAACAAGAACGAAGCCGAAACCAAGTTCAAGCAGATCTCTGAGGCATATGAAGTACCTCTCTCTCTCTCTCTCTCTCTCTCGCTCTGTAAAAGAAAACATGAAATCTTTCAATCTTACGTGACTTCTATCTCTATCTCTCTCATTGATTGCTAAGAAAAGACAGGAAGACGGACGTTACATTATCTTGTTCCTTAAATGTCAAATGCTTATAACTGTCAAATGGTTGAATTAGTCATATATTTTCAAACATCTTTGAAAAGCTAATCATACCGCTGTATCTTTATGTTAAGAAGTATAGAAATTGACGCAAAAGTCATGTATTATTGTAAACAACGTAGGATAAATTTTATAAATCAGAAAAATTTGACACTTAGTTCTTGAAGCCTTAATGAATTTTTACGTGTATCTAAGATGCTTTGAATATAAAACATCACGTTCACATGGCAAATATTGTAAGAATCGGAGCGAAATGCATGCTCTCTATGTATTAAGATGACCTTTCTTTTTCCTCTTTCTAGGTGTTGAGCGATCCAGAGAAGAGAGCAGTGTACGACCAATATGGGGAGGAAGGGCTCAAGGGCCAGATCCCGACTGCGGGCGCCGGCGGGCGCGGCGGATCCGACGATCCCGGCACCTTTGCCTTCAATCCGAGGAATGCAGAGGACATATTTGCTGAGTTCTTCGGCAGCTGCCCCTTTGACTTCATGTCCGTCGGCCATGGCTTCAGATCAGCTCGTTATGGCCCGGACTCCGGCTTGTTCAGAAGAGCTGAAGGAATGTTCAGGTCGTTCTCCGAGAGCGGCACATCTGCGAGCTGTGCGCCGTTGAGGAAACCGCCGCCGGTGGAGAGCAAACTGCCCTGCAGCCTGGAGGAACTCTACACAGGGTCCACAAGGAAGATGAAGATATCCAGGAAGGTCTTTGATAAGCTATCAGGGTAATCCTTTTCCTCATCTCTCTCCTTGTTCAGGGCCTGACTTGCTAACGGGTCAGAGCCATTTTTCAATTTCGATGCCAACTCTCCAATCAACTCTAACTAAAATGAACTTATATGTTGCGTTTCATAGCCCCCAGACTGCATAAAATGGTGTTTTTTGAGACTGAAGATCTCAATAGCATTGGATTTGAAATGTACCTCACATGTTTTTTTATTTTTTATTTTTTATTTGTTGCCAATCTAAGTCTTTTCATCTTAAGTTAATTTCTCACTTATTTTACTTTTCTTTTATTTTTACTTTTAAAAAATTTACCATTTTTTTTTCAAACTCACCCTAAAAAAAAAACCTTACCATTTAAAACTTCGAAACATTATTTGTAATCATACTTTGTACAAATCACTTGTTTAACTAAACAAATGACACGCATCTGACACCATATTCTTGAATATGGGTCTTCATAAATTTTGATCGTCAAAGGTCCATGCTGCAATTTACCATGTTTAGAGGCTTCATAGCAACTATGAGTACGAAAAGATTTTGTGTGGACTTGGACCTGATCCGAGAGAACTTGCTGCATTTTCCAACAGGAAGATGGTTCCAGAACAGGAGGTGCTCACCATTGAAGTGAAGCCTGGTTGGAAGAAGGGGACGAAGATCACGTTCCCGGACAAGGGAAACGAGCAACCGAACCAGGCGGCTGCGGACCTCGTCTTCGTGATCGACGAGAAGCCACACGCTGTGTTCAAGAGGGACGGCAACGATCTTAGAGTGAGCCGCAGCGTCACGCTTGTTGAAGCTTTGACAGGAAGCACGGTGGTGGAGCTGACCACTCTGGACGGCCGGGAGCTGGCCGTTCCGGTGACGGACGTGATCAGCCCGGGGTATGAATGGGTTGTTGCCGAAGAAGGGATGCCTATAACCAAGGAGCCAGGTCGGAAGGGTGAGCTGAGAATCACGTTTGATGTCAAGTTCCCGGCGAGGCTGACGCCGGAGCAGAAAGCTGGCATGAAGAGAAAACTGGGAGGATAATCCATTAGACTGGGTCCAAATCTCTCGTAAAGAACAGTTTTCGTGGCTAGAGCTGATCGGCTGCAAACATGTTGCTGGAAGGATCCTACATCGGAGAGCCGTCAAAATTACGCTAATAATTCTTACAATTTCAGTAGTTTATAAAAAAAGGTAGTGTTTAAGACTAGTATTTGTATGGAAAAGTCAGTGTTGCCGAACGATTAAAATGTAAATTTTTGTCTCTAAAATACTATAAATCGTCAATATAACCACCATAAACCTATGTTGCAATATAAATTATAGCCAACACCAATTTAATAAATCTTTTTAACATCGGATTTTTTTTTTTTAAGTTTAACCGTCCGGTACATGCACTCCCCGTATTTATATGTCACAACTGATTGATAGTAAACTGCAGCAAATAAGTTTTAGCATTTTCCGGCGAGACAATTTCACGAGGATTGGAAAAGAAAAGTGGCTTCATGCAAATTTTTTTTCCGGCAGTTTCAGGCTGGTGGCTGACTGCAACAGTGACAGGACCGGTATCTCCTACCTCGGGCAACGCCTTCCTGCAAATTTCAGGACCAGGTTTCCATTCGAATTTCAGGATCAGATTATCTTGGTTTGACAATCAAAACCAGACTCCAACATGGTTTCGAGGGTCAAACAAGCGGCTCCATCTTTTAAACATTTTAATATTTATCTTTTCAAACACAGAAATGGAAAGACTATCCAAGAATTGAGAGTGAGTTGATACTTACCAACCACCATATTCCAAGCATCTTTCACACAAATATAATGTGCAAATCTTGTAACAATTTGAAGACAAGTGGCATGAGCGTTCATGCTATCTTATACCTTAGTTTTTCAAGTATGGAAGCTAAATATATCCACAACTAGAATATTTTCCTAAAACGCACAATGACACTACTTATATATATATATATATATATATATATATATATATATATATATATATACACACGCACACATTCAAATTGACCACATGCCAATATTTCCAGATGATTAAAAATAAAAGTCTATCACGGACATTACCATAAACAATTGTTAAAAACACCATGAACTGCTGTTGCATCATAAACCATTATTAATGCTATAATGGTGACTGATTTTTTGCAATAGATTTTTAATTTTTAACTACCTAACAACCTCCGACATACAACATATTTGAGAGGGAGAGAGGAAGATTAAGCTTCCAACATAGCATTTTAAGTTGAATCAGGTCGTCTTTTTGTCCTTTTTTCTTGAATGGTGATTCCTTGGCATTGTCTTCAAACTGTATTTGAAGAAAATACGACTCTGAACCCTTGAGAGAGAGCAACCAAAGATGCCCCTTGGACGTACCTCCCCAACCCAGATTATACATCTATACCTTCAATTTCTGAGTGACGCTCAATGGGGTCCAACCATGAGTCCCTGTTTAACGGCCACGGCCCATCGCACTACATCAAATCCCTTGATTTAGACTTCATATAACCAAATATCAATATTCAACAGGCACACTGAGATGAGGTTCAAATTTTCGAAAAGAAATGAGTTATCAAGACGACAACATTGTCCTACTAAATCAATTAGATCCACGACATGTTGCTGAAAAAGAATATGACAATACATCCATATCGTGAAACCTTGTGGCATTATCTACATTCATATGTTCAGAGAAGTCCTCAACACTGGAATCAAGTGAAAAGGCTCTGGATAATAACAATGTGGGGCATATGTGCATGCGCATTGAGGCCAACTGAAAAGGAATTGTTTTGGAATCAAACAACACTTACTTTTACAGAGATCCAACACCTTTGGAAAATCAGTGGTACGAAGCTTTGCACCAACCCCAACAGTCATTGGAATTGTTTTAGTTCCACAGAATTTCAGAAACAGAAGTATCAGTGTGAACCTGCTAAAGCCAGCAGATGGGAATATTCATCTGACACAAACGATTTCACTTTAAGGGTTGTTTGCTTCTTGCTGTTATCAACTGGAGAAGAATATTTTACCCCAATGACGGTCACCAAGCCTGTCGCAGAAAAATTCAAATCACAGATTCAGTCCACACGATATAATGACCGTATGTGCACATGCATGCAAATAGTGCTAAGAAAATATGACTACAGAAATAAGAGAACTTGTTGTTCAACCAGGTAGATCAGAGAGCTCACATGCTAACACCCCAAAGGCCAAAAGTAACTCTTGGAAAAGGTAAAAATAAAAGTTAGATATTTCACTTTATGAATTTAATCCTAATGTGGCAGTTCACAAGTCCATCAGCATAGATTAATCAGGTCACTCATAGTGTCAGTAACTGACGGCGACCAAGCAGATACGGGTACCTCAAAAACAAAAAACAAAAAAGAAGGCTAGTCCTGCTTTAGCATGTTTGTAACAGTCCAAATGCATAAATATATTCGTTATTAATTGATAACTAATCGGCGGCTTGCATAGGCTTTACAAAAAATTGATTTTGACCACTAACCACTCAGTGTTCCAAGAGTTCTTGATATCTTGGTTGCTAAGGAAAATATCTGTGCATGAAAAGTACCTCACTTCAATTAAGATGAAGCAAAAGTACAAATGGAAGCATATACCTACAGGTATCCATGCCATGTATTATCCGATAAGTGAAGAAGAAGCTGATTTCAGACCATGATACCATACAGTGGTTCTTGTTTGTATATGTATAGTTTTAGATATCTTATGGGTTTAATCACCTTCAATGCATCATGAGATTCAGCGTAAAAAGCAAAGTCTCACAATTTATGAAGACAAAATACTTCAAATATTTTGGAAAAATCACCTTAAACTCATTTTATTATATAAAAAATTAAATACGCACAAGTCAATCCTATTATGTTTATATTGAGGAGCACAGGTATAGGAGGTATTTGTGCATGAAACGAATAACAATTTTGTATAGTTAAGAAACATAAGTGAAAATTCACGTACCAAAATTGCGGCTAATGTAATAATGCTACAAATATTACAAAGACTTAGATAAAAAAGGAACAGTCTACAAATATTACAAAGACTTAGATAAAAAAGGAACAGCAACTGTTTGGAACATGAATCGGGAGACAAGAGAATGGAGACTCAACTATTTCATAATAGATGTTTTTTGGCAAATCGACTCTCATATCTATTTTCATTACCATCGTCATCCCCATTGCAACTACTCCTAAAGTTGAACAGATGCATGATCCATCTCTCCCTTTCTGAAGCAAATATATACTTACTGTTGTGTACACGTCCATACAAGAAGCGTTCACCCTTCCAGTATTCTAAAGGCCTGGACTTGATTCTGGTGCTTCTTCTGACCCCAGATTTCCATGCAGTGCCAGCTCCTATATCAATGCCAGAAGCATGAACTCAAAGAGAAGAGAGCAGCAAACTGGAAACAATAAATACACAATATCCTCCCAAATTTCATTAAGCTCAGCATAATTATGATATCATACCTAGAAGGCTTTTTCTACGATCCGATGCCGTCTTCTTGGATTTTTTCCGTCCTAAAGCATTAGAAGGTGCTTCTGATGTCTAAACACACTCATTAACATTAATGACTTCAAGTTAATCAAGTATTTGATCTGTTATACACAATTCATTGCACACAAAAAATGAAGACAGAGAAGGAAACATAAGAACTAAGACTTGAAAAACACCTCTTTTTGTGGGCTCGAAGAAACATTAATTTCATTCAGATGCTCCTCTTGAGGCCTGCATGTGCCTGTGGGAGGGCTCATTTGGTCTGCAAATATCAAATGAGGACCCCAGCATAAGGAAACGGGTAGGTTGTACACAAAAGGGAAAAAATAAAATAGAACAATTATCTCATAAACTCATCCAATGCATGAGATAATTTCCATATATTTTTCTGCAGACCAGGAAAAAAAAAGAAAAATACAAAAATAATTATCCAAACTATAGTAGATGTGGTGTCTAACTGTCTATTTGTAGGAAATCATTCATGAAACTACTAGCCTAAAATTCGCAGCACCTAACCCACATTCCCCACTCTGAAGTCTGAACACATCATGACAACATAGCCAAAACACACTGCATGACCATTGAAAATACGAATTTTTTTCTTCTGCAGGCCAGCATACAGAATGTCAAAAATCATATTGACCAATCCATACTTACTGGAAGAAAGGATGGAGTATGTATGACACTTCACATAAATTTCAATTTTAAAGCAGAAAGTTGAATAAGCCAAAATTATCAGGAAATTGTCAGAAATCATTATTCGTTCAGGAAGATCTTAATTCCACTTTTTTTTTTTTACAATCTTAGGTAAAGAGATTAAGGATGTGGACTTCTCCAATGATACATATTTTTAAATTTTTCACCAAGTCCCTTTGGAACTTATTGTATTTAAAATTTTGTCTAAAAATAACACAATCTATAATTGTTTTTGAGAACTTCATAAACTAAACTTTCAATTTAAATAACACAGTAAGGATTCCCTAAATTAGCTTATAAATCTGATTTTTTTTTTCTTGTCATGCTTTCCCATTACTTGAAACTCATAAATCACATTTTGATCCAACATAATCCCTCATTTTGCTTGTTTTGACTTATCCTGCATTATTGAGGACCTCAATTTACTGCTGCATAATACCGATTTCATATCATTCCGGCTTATATATATATATACATACATACATATATATATATATATATATATATATATATATATATATATATATATATATATATATATATATATATATGTATGTATGCAGTCCATTATCATGTCAACTGACTGAGGTAAACTGTTCTTATATAGCACCACACTGAAGAAAGAAATGCTGCTACATTGGAGGAAAAATTTATTTCCTGCCATAATTCACTATTCAAATATGGAAGAAATAGTGAGAAAGAGGAGGAGGAAGAAGAAGAAGAAGATGAAGAATAAGAAGAGCGGGAAAAGAGAAAGATGGGAATCCAAATTATGCCAAGGGATGCACCATGTGTATTAACTATTAAGATCCTGAATCCCTCCAACTTTGGTGGTAATTACTCTAAGTTTCCGAGCTTCTAAGCCCCTAGCCAGGTTTTATAGACCTCAGGCTGGCAGATACACTTGTCATATATGAATGACTAATACCCTTCACCCTAAATTAAGGGTGGGCACTGAGCCAGGTACCCGACTTGGGCCAGGCCCAGGCCCTAAATTTGGGTGTCGGGCCGGGCCAATAACTTGTTTGTAACATTATTTTATTTAAACATATATATAATATATTATTATTATTAAACATATTTATATATTATATTATACATTTATATATATTTTATTATACCCAGCTGCAGCCCGGCCCGAGCCCACCTTCTTATCAGGCCTGGCCAGCTCGATGCCCTTCCGGGCCTGAATTGCAAACTACAAGTCAACAACATCTTACAACCATCTCCCAGCGTGACTATGGTAAGGGCCATCATTAACCTCATGCATCAATTACAGATGTCAATAACCAGACATGCATTTAGAAAATAAATCAGCTGAAGATGCACTTTATACCTTCCATCTAATGTTTTAGCTATTAAAAATTTCCTTCCCTCTAGAGTCTAGACATGTACAGTTTTTCCATAGGTCCAAAGTTCACATAAGGAAATGCCTAATAATCCTGAATTCTCATGCATTTCTATAAAAACTTGAAAATCATCAGAAATATCTTTTTTCTATTTTAAGCAAATAAGCATATTACCCTTACCACCGTCCACAACTTCCTGAGATGTTGATGCTGCATTAGGTGTTCCTCGAACCTGGAATGTGAAGCAGGAACTAAGCACTGACAGCAAAGAAAAAACACAAAACAGCCCCAATACTAAAGAAAAAAAAATGTATTTTGCTCACACTGTCTTCTATGCAGACGCAGGGCACACCAGTCTGAGGATTGACATCTTTGGCAAACCCTTTTGAGTTTTCCCCTAAACCCTCATCAGCTGAACAAGTTAAACCATTGTTTGGCATGTTCACATAATCATTATTGTTCACAGCATCACATTCTTCCAGTGCCAGATGCTGAATACCAGGAGTTGACTGTATTCTTGTGGAATTCTCGAGATCTGAATTTTTATCTGTGATGCAGTTACTGGACATGCCAATTTGAGGATTGACATCTTTGTTGGATCCATTTGAGTTGTTACCTAGTTCCACACTAGCTGGACAAATTAAGCCATCTCTTAGGACATCCTCACAGTTGTTACTACTTACAGCTTTACATTCTTCTGATCTTGGATGCTGAATAGCACAACCAGAGGTTGATTGCTTCACGATGGAATTCTCCAGATTTGAATTTTTGCCTGACACTTGATCAGATGGACAAGCAATGCTCACTGTCTCAAAACCTGATGAATTCTTATTGATACTGCATGCTTCTTGTCCTGGTAACTCTGAAACGCTGCTCGCAGTCAGGTTGTTCTCTTGCCCTAGCGCTTCTGGACCAGCCAAGCCATCAGCCTGTGTGGTCACGGAAGTTAACCCAGTTCTCATAGTGTTTTTCTCAAGCCATTTGGAATGAGAAAACCCACTCAGTGACGACCCATTTTTGTCAGCACACTTTGAAGTAGGACTACGAAGAATTGCCAATCGATCTTGTTGAATACCACCAGGATGAGACGGTGCTTCCAATTCAAACTGAGTAGCAAAGGAAGATCCTTTCGTCAGATTAAACATAAAGGGTGAGTGAGATGTGTCTTTTTCGCTCATTCTTTGTGATTTATGTCTACAAAAACCAGAAATTGCAGCAAATGGGCTTTTGGGTGGAGTAGGTGAAGTCACTGGACTGCATGTAGTTTCTGGAACTGCATGATAAGTCTTTGGTGTTTCCTCACTAATTTTTGAATTCCATGTCTGGTCTGCAAAGTTCGAAATGTTGGATTCCAATCTGATTTTTTCCCTTGAAGTTGATGCTTGGGAAGACATAATTTCATGTAGACTGAACCTATTGAACTTGGGAAATTGAATTTTATGCATATCAATCGCTTGCATGTTTAGGCTTTTCTGCAGTAAGCTAAATGTGTGCCTTTCATCAGGATTACAGCAAGCATCCAGCAATGAGCCAACAAGTCCATCATAATCGCTTTCTACAGGGGCACAAATTGTTGTTCCTGTAACCATGAAACATAAGCCGTCTCAGCCCTTCCATCAGGATAGTAGTATAAGAAAGAAAGGATAGATGAAGAAACAACCAAAGGGCATTAGTTAGGGACTTCATCTAAACAGAAAAACTATCTCAAAGCATTTTCCACTTCCTGTGGTGATAAAACCATGCAATTACCTTTCCCATTTTCATTCAGAACATTAATGTCTTCGGCCATTCCTTGGTTCATTCCAATTCCATGGACTGACATAGATGCACTCCTTGAAAGTCCATCACCATTCCTGGGAGAAGGAATTGAGCTGTTTCCAACTTCAGATTGCTCCACAGCCAATGCATGTTTGGATGCATCAACAGCAATTGCAGTATAAGAATGCCTATATGTTGCTGTTTTCCTGTGATTAAGGCAGAACAACAGTTAGTTGCAAGTCCACATTCTCCCACGAGATGCATCAACAGTTTTAGTTTATTCCACTATCCACTTCACAAGAACCATGGCATCATATAGAACTAAATCACTTAGTACCCAAGAATTCCTTGACGACGCGTCCTTGATTCTGATAAACAATAATTTGAACTTTGATCTACCAAATTTCCCCCCATCAATCTTCTCAACTCCTTTTCAGCATCTGCCACGAAGAAAAGCATTGTCACAGAAAATGCGTCTCAGTCGAAAAAAAACGGTTAAATACATGAAAAACAAGTCAGCCGTATAAAACGGCAATTAGACGAGTCTTCTTTAAAAAAACACCAGAAAATATAAAACATGAAAAAAGGGTATTATAAGCATATTATACGCGTTTTTTCATATTTTTTATTAATTTTTTTATAATTTTCAAGATTTATTAAATGCTTTAAAAAAATTGCCGAGATATTCCCGAGATATATAATTTTGCCGTATTATACCCGAGAAATTCCTCGCCGTATAATACCCGCACACGATATATGTGACAATCATCTGCTAAGTGAAACATACCTACCTACATGCAAGAGGCAACATAAGATGAATGATGACAAAAAGTATTACAGCTCAAAACTGTTGTTTTTCGATGCAAAAAATGGACTTGAAGAGGTCACTGACAAAAGTCAGGAAACAACTTATATGACCACAAACCAAGTTGTATTCATCCAGGTTTGTATAAAACCTGGTTATAAATTTGTTTGGATGTTTGGCCCCCAAAAAAATAAAAAATTATACAGTGACCACTATCTGAACACCACTAACCAGAAAATGGCACAGTTTCGTCGCCCATGTGAGAGACCTAGCCCACCCAATTCTGGCTGGTCTACAACCAAAAAAATGATTAAAAAAATTATGTGGCCTAATTTTTTTCAAGAGTACTTTCCAGCCATCTGGCCAGTATGATATGAATCCAGCTGCTACTGGCCAGAACCTGACCAAAGATGGCCAGATGGCAAAGGAGCTCCCCCCACCATTGGTGATGGACTAATAGTGGTGGGGAAGTGATGAGGAGAAGTGCACAATAAACAAAGTTAGGAGGTCAAAAACCTGCCTCTATGCTCCAACAGCCTTCTATAACAAGGTTATCTCCCTGGTTTTTTAAAAAACTTGGATTACCATCAGTATAACAGACAGAAAACCAAATTTTTCTTTATAAATCTGGTTTGAAACCCAAAACCAGGTGCTCAACCTCATCTGGTATTTATGCCCCTAAGAAATTTTTTTCCCATCCATGTCAATCATCAAATCACAGCAGGAACTCAATGCATGAACAAGACGCTGCATACGCTAGAGCAGCTAATTGTACTTCATTGAGGCATGAATAAGAGCACATGAAAAGAGCCTTACTTTCTTGTCGTTCATATGCTGCGAAAAATTCTTCAGGGTCCCTCAGTTGATCAAAATCAGGTAGTGCACTTGTAACCACAACATCCTGACTGTCATCAACAATATTTCACTCATGATACATCAAACACAACTATGAAGAAGCCCATATGTTTAGTCGTTTACCTTGTTGGTTTCAACGAAAATCGAGCCCTTTTCCGACCAAAACCAGGTCGCCGTTTTTGCATATCATAACCATTCTCCTTTCCTTCAGCCACAGGATGTTTGATACATTTGGTTATGCTCAAGTCGTTCATGTCTGTCTCTCTCAAGGGTTGCCGTGCAGTAGCATCCTTTCGAGATTCTTTTGCACTATTAACAATTATGTTTCCTTGTAATGGCAGTTGCTTTGAGATATTTGATACCTGAACCAAAACACAGAGAATCCAGACATTTGTTTCTTAGCAAAACCATCAACCACAATGAATAATTAATTGGTCACCACAAATTCTTCAAAATATAATAACTACTTGCAGCAGGCTAGCAGCTAAATCACGAAAGTAACTTCATCTTCCTTGCAGCAATTACAAACCATCACAGCCTTCAATCTTACTAAGACTTTTAAATTCCAAGGCAAATGCAGAACTCAAAAAGGCAATTCAAGGCACTCTTACGAAGTAGGAACCATATTCTCAGTACTGACATTAAAATTTCTAAAATACAAGTCAAATTAAGAACATGTTGCATCATTAATAGATCTCGATAACAACGGATAAGGACTTTGATGCTTAATCAACAAACAAAAACTACCAACAGGTATGGAATCTAGAAAACGAGGAATTAACCAGAACTTACACTTCTATCAAAATAATGTTTCCAAATTAAACGTGTACTCTAAGAATCTAAGTTTCTCTCTTGTTTTCCCTCCCTTCTTGGCGAAGCATCTTCAAGTTTTCACTAATCGAACTTCATGTCTTATTCCTTCTCATAAGACATAAACCAATTCCTGACGATATCAGAGAGGAGCTGAAATCTATCGTAAGAAGCTCACACTGGAGTATAGACCACAAACATCTGCGTTTCCACCTATATATCACAGGATTTCTTCATCCAAAAATCACAAGTCATGGTCAACGAACGTGTTCGGCTTCCATTCCCGAATTCCAGCAGCAACAGCCATTCACCGAACAACTCTTTAAAAAAAAAATTGAGAGAAGGCCACTAGAAAACTTCCATAATCCAACGTCCAATCAATCAAGGCACTTTAGGAAAACAATAAACAGCAAAAAAGAAAAGAGGAGCATCGCAAGATCCAGATCTGGGGATAAAAAAACCTGAAATGAACCCGTTTTCCTTCCGGACTTGGCCCGCGCTTATTAGAATGCTTCAATTTCAAGATAAACGGGAAACAAGGAAAGTTAAGAAGCCCAAAGTGATAAAACGAAAACTAAAACAAATATCCACCCTAAAACACTCAGACTCATCCATTCTTCCGGCGCTTGACATCCGAAGACCACAGGCGCGTGCTCATACAGATACAAGTAGAACGAGCGTATGAAAATGTGTGTGACTGTGTGTGTGTGTGTGTGTGTGTGTGAGAGAGAGAGAGAGATACCCTTATCTTAGACTTCAAGAACTCGTGGACCGCTTCGATATCGTCGAGATCCGACGAAGACGCCGGTAATTCTAGGGTTTTGACGGATTTCGGGAGGAAGTAGAGAAGCGGAAGGGTGGCGAATGGGTCGACTGGGCCAACGACACTCCCTTCAGGTTTCGAGACGTCGACTTTCCCCATTCCTAACCCTGAACAAGGGTCCTTCCCTCCCCACGGTACATTTGGGGCTCTCTGTATTTCTTATTCTCCTCTCTTCTGCGTCTATTTGAAAAACAATTTGAATTCAGTTCCGACGGGAGGGAATGAAGCTGGACACCCCACTCGACTTATAGTATTCACGATAGTCGGATCGGTTTGAGAAATGGGTCTAACCAAGAATTTCGATCCGCGTAGAAATTACGAAATTACGCTCAATTTTTTGTGGAATAACAAGTTAGCGGATATGATCTAAGGTATTTCCCTTTAATGCCCGATGAGGCGATGAATGCAAAACACAGTTTTGAATCTTTATATATATATATATATATATATATATATATCATTTTTTTTATCAATTACATTAATTCAATTTGGATTTGAACCAAACTATCAGATAACATGCAAAACATTGATTGACATCCCCATTGAACTACTAATAAAGTAGATGGATGATAGCAGGCGAAGGCAGGTGTAGGCTAGGGCAATTGCCTACATAGTCCCAAAAATTTCTCATTTTTATATCAATATTTTTGAGTAATTTTTCTCACTTACATCTTGATGCCCTTTAAAAATTTAAAATTACAAACCCAAAAACTTCTCATTTTTTGTATTGATAATTTTGAGTAATTCTTTTCATTTACATACTGGTGCTCTTTACAAATCTAAAATTTTATACGTAGTGCCTCTTAGAATTTTTTTGCTTCGCCCTTATATGATAGAACCATTTAAATTTCACCCAGCCAACAAGTATCCCGTACACGACAGCCAAGGGCGGAGGGAGGGGAGGCCACCTATTCCCTGGCCACACCCCAGCAAAAAAAAAAAATACATTAAAAAATTTGAAAATTTTTAGTTGTGTAATGTATTTTTTGGATTCGAGTTTAGTTTGACCTATATAAGTTTGTTGGGCCATTTGGCCCGCCCCTAAAAAAATTCTCACTTCGCCCCTGACGACAGCTTTGAGTTTTCCATATCAATAGAAGTTGTCAATAGTAGAATCTTGTTGAACTCTTGGAGATATACTTGGACAATGAACGTCATGCCAATGGAACACATCACGGCACATAACCACAAGTTCACTTCTACAGTTCTACTTGTGCTTGAGGATCCTTGGATCCTTGTCACAAGCAAGACTGAAGTCTTTCATATCCTCTCAAATATAACATAGTTACAAATAACGCTTGAGGATCCTTGTCACAAGCAAGATTGAAGTCTTTCATATCCTCTCAAATATAACATAGTTACAAATAACGTTTCGAAGTTTTAAGCAGCGAGATTTTTATCGGGTATAATACGGCGAGCTTGAAAAAAACGAGAAAAATATGATAAATTTTTAAAAATTTTAAAAAACTAAAAATAAAATAAAATAAGTGAGAAACTAATAACACAAACATTAGTAGATTTGCAACAAATAAAAAATAGAAATGAAAAAAAAACTGTTTGGCATTAAAAAAATGAAAAAAAAAAGAAAACCCATTAAAAACGTGTTTTTTTTGTTTTTAACATTTTTCTCAAAAAAACATGATTTTAAAATTTTTAAACATCAATTTAATTTATTGCATTTTTGCATGTTTGTTTCGAAAAAAAACGTGTTTTCTGTGACTACTTCCTCATAGAATGTCTGATATTCTTGTATTTTCACAAGTGCTGGTATATTGTCCACAGATCATACAACCATCCTCTTTGAAAAACACAGGAAGCCCATTCAAGGAGCCATTTGAGATCACTTGCAAAAGACATGCATTTGCAGAACTTATAACCAAAGCATCAAGCTTTATTTATTGGAGGCTGACTCGGGTTTATCATCGTTGCTTTCTTGAAGGAAGCCTCTGGTTGCAAACCACACCTTAATCTACGCCTCAACCAATTTGGGCTTCTACTAGAAGAGTCTATTACATGCAAATTTTGAAGGAAACCGAGTCTGCTACATACAAAATTTGAAGGATACTGAAGGTCATTGACTCGTATTGAAGACCTTGATTTCTTGTCGGCCTACCTATATCAACCTTTAGAAGATTGACTTAAAACTTTAAATTGTTTTTAAATGAATTCTTTATGGAATTGCAAGTGATTTTCATGAAGGCTTGAATCTGCTATCTCGTTGCAGTGGGGGCAAACATGTTGCATATCAACCAAGACGGGCCGATAAAGCGCAATGTTTGTAACAGAGTGCAAAAGATAGCTTTTGTTCTTTTAGAGGTTAGATGTTCAAGTTCCTTGCTCTAAGAGTTCTCCGGCTCTATTTCCATTTGATCGTGAAGGGAATGAATGCAAACGGATTCTCTTGCAGTGTTAGGAGCAGCAGAAAATGCAGTAATAAATCTGAAACAAGTTGCTGATCAACTCCTTCTTCCTGATCCATGTGTGATACTATAACCATATAGGGTCATAAATTCAAAAAAACCAACCTGAAAAAGCGTTTGTTTCTCTATGAATTAGAATATACATCATGTACAACTCCATCCTACCAAAATAGGAATTGTCAGCCTAGGGACTAATCCAAGTTTAATTCTGGTTAACTATCAAAGCGAAATGTAGATTACCAACTTTTTTTTCTAAATATAAATTCGAGGTATAGTAAAAAGTTGGCAAATGATTCTTCAATTAACATGTGTGCAATCATTCAACGTCTTGTAAACTTCAACCATCCATCCACAGTTCATGCTTTAGCACTGTTTAATTTAAACAGGGGAACTGAGTTATTACCTGCTTCGACTTGATTGGGATGCTTGATCGCACTACGTGACTCGTTTTTATATGTTCTTGTGCTGTTTATCATATCCTGCCTATTTCCATATTCCAAGTCCAACAAGATTTTTTTTATCTCTCTTTTGAAATCAATAACAAGATTTTTTTTTCTTGTGAGATAATTTTGGGAATGAAATTTGTACATATGGAAAGTGGTGGGAACTTTTCCCCTTGGCATAAAAATATTCGATTAAGGATTCTGTTAGTATCAGACTATTGTAGTTAATTCGTAAATGAAATGAAAGATTATTTTCACTCCTTGACAAGCTGAAGATGCTTTAATTTTAAACTGCTACCTGCTTTTTATCTTTTCCAATGCACGTACCTACTTTTTCTCTTTCGAATTTTTAATAACAGAAATATTTTATAACAGGAGCTCGACCATTTTTGTATATTTATACTACCCTCAGAAGAGGTGGCAGAATAAAGAAAGGCCACTTAATCTTGCCCCCATTAAACAGTGGGAGAATTTATCTGCTGGGCGCCTAAGATTTGAAAAATCGACATCCAATGACTTTGTCATAATTTAAAATAAATTCACATTTTCAAGGAATTTCATGATAGCTTATCTTGATCGAATCCTTAACTGGTGGAACTATTCAAAAAGATCAATACTCTTCGTTCTTCAGATAATTGGAGCACTGTTTCATCTCACGGTACCGTAGCTATGGCCATGAAGAAATTCTAAGCATCAATGCAAGCCCTAGGTAGACCAAACATTACGAGAAAGAAACTCTAAGCATCAATCAAGCGCTAGGTAGACTAAGCATTACCATCTCTGAAAAGGCATGCTAGGTTTTTATCATAAGTTCTATAATAAAAGACAATGGAAAAGGATTTCATCTCTTACCATAAGTAGCAATATGCAAGATTTTTAAATGACAATTCTTATCTTGAAGGGGGTTTTGCAAAAAGAAAGGTGGTTGTGAAGAAAAGAATTCTTTAGAAAAATGGACTAAGTTTGAACACTTTATTGAAAGGAAAGAAATGAAGTAATGGCTCTTAAAAGACACTATTTTCTCCACTTGCGATATGGTAGTTGCAGCTGTGGCAGAAGCAAACTGTCTGAAAGAAGATACACAGCTGCAAAAGCAACCAGAAACTGTTTCTCAATGACTTGGATTTATTCAAGATTTTTACATCTGAATATGAATGGGCATTAAAGTCCAAACGCATTTCAATCAGATTGTTATATAACAGTCCCCCTCCATCTGAATATTTCGAATCTGCATCCAATTAGACAATAAAAAACTAGCTATCTGTGGTGAAGGCCACATCCAATCAGAATCTGAGCAACAGTCATGCACAATTGTGCCTTGCAGAAAAAGAGGTCATGTAGAATTCCTTGCAACAGAGCAAGAGAGAGAGAGAGTCATTCGAGTAATTCTATGCAGTGGGAGGTAACCGTAAAGACAAGGGAAAGACCACTAATCACAGGAGCTGCTGGAATGCAACTGACTAATGTGAGCCGTTAGTGGTTCACTACCAAAACACAATCATTAGCAGACCCTAGTTAGTATACAAAAAACCATCACGCACAAGACGTGTGGATCATTACCCTGGTCTTAAGAACAAGATTGATATATCCAAGAGAATTGCAGATAACATAAGCTTCCTTTACAACACATGTTAGAGTTGCCAGTTACTCTACTCCATGGCTGTAAACTATTTTTTTTATTTGAAAGAAAACATTTCAGAAAATCCTAGATTACCATGATCAGAAATTGCATAATTAGGGGGGCTCTGAATTTCCTTGGCTCAACTGTCTCGGTTGAGAAAACTTCCCTTTTGAAATAAACCATGAATTATCTGATGATTCTGATCAGACCTCATGGACCAACTGAAGTTCAGTTCTGCAGAATCAACTCAATGATGACTTCAGACGCTTTGCAGGTGGTAACTCTGACCCAACATTCGTCACCTGGTCAGGACTTGATGACTCTACTTCAACTATCCTTTGTTTCTGATCGAACTGCTGATTCCTATCTTCTGTTTTCTCTGGAATAATATCTGTCTCGTTCATGGCCAGAGGTTTTCCCAGATCATTTTCTTTTGAAGATTGGGTTATGTCAGATGGAGAAGCACCAGATGCATCATCAAGCAAAGAAGGCATTTTAAGCTTCTCGCTGGTCTTGCATTGTTTTTCAAACATCATTTGGAGATATCTTCCTTGTTCTTCAATTCTTAACTGTAGGTTACGCTGAATCTGCAACAGCATAGAGCTAGTTGATGACTTGATGTCCCAGAGAAGCAACGTTAAATAGTGCTTAGTGATATGAAAATATTCTAGGCATGAAGATCAATCTTGATGGGGTTGATTTGCATGTTATGCACCAATAGGGGAGAGTGTGGAAGGCACTTTCCTCCTTATGACACAGCCTGGAGAGACCTGACAGTGGGCCTCTGAGGCTGCGTGTCATAGGGGGGAGGGCCTTTCATGCCCTCCCTTGTTAGCCCATAACAAATAAGCTGTTCTATGCCTTAACAACAACAATACATGAATCTAGAATTTGTCATCAAATTAAGGTCCTTATGCTAGAAGAAGACATGATGGGCCAGCTGACCTATTATGGGCCTTTTTTATGGAATGTAAAGAATAGACAAAAGGAATCTCAAAGAAACAACCACAGTAGTATTCAACCATGACACGAATTCCAGCAAACCATCACTCGAGGGAATTTCCCAGTTAAAGCAAAAGTTACTATGATATAAAAAGGAAATATGAAAAATTAACTACCAAACAAAATGATACAATCACAAACTATTCAAACAAATTCAGTTCTGAAAACCACTGTTACCAAATCGGCTGCATCACATTGAATAGGTGGCAAATTCATTTGATTCATTCACCAATCCTATGGTGCCACACGTCACACTTTCTTCATTTTTTATTATGTTTTGATTTCTTTTTGTAATTTTTAAAGGTTGTTGCTTTTGCTTCTAAATATGTAATATTATTGTTTACTGATTCATGCCCAACTCCTATCCCCAATTTGAATCACCCAATTCTCCAAATTGGCCAGCTGCCAGATTCAATCAAAAGACTGATTTTCATAAGATTGCTGAAAGCACATCAATAAATAATATAATACAAAGTTACAAACAAACAGAAGCAATGCATTTCAACAATAATTTTATCATTTGAATGGATCCCCTACAGCATTGTACTTTTCAGGATAAATTAGCATTACATCATTGAATTGACAAACCTAGGACAGTTTTAGATCACTTGACACCACTTGTTTCCTTCTGGCTTCCAGTTAATTTGTCATTCTATTTTTGTTTTTACCTTCTTTTTTTCATAAAAACTTAGTATAGTTTCAATTTCTTTGGCCAATGAAAGAAAATGATTTAGAAGTATCAAAAGTTGCCCCCGACAGCTTTTTGTTCACAATGCCATCTACATTAGTTTTCATCCGTTACCTTGCCACTCCTATCCTATGTAATTAGGAACATTAAAGGCTTCAGAGGAAGCAAAATTTTTAGGTATATCAGGTCACTGAAGTATTTTGATGAAAAACTTCCAAAGCTCCAATGCTCCATCAAAATGCCAATGCATGTCTCTTAACCAAGTCTGGTGAAAGCAAGTCTAACCTGTGTGTGTCAAAAGTATTCATACAAATTGAAACCGACTGACGTAACCATTGATCATGTAACTATTGATGACCATCAAGGTTTGTCATGCACTTTGAGGTTTTCTGGTAGTTTTCATGTTGTTCGGTTGTTCCTTACAACCTTTCCGTCTAAATTTCTGCAGAATCCTGGTTTCAGAACAAGTACTACAAAGTTACAAACATAAGACAGTTCAGCTTGTCCTTTTGATCTGATTATGGCTTATTAGTACCAAACCTATCAAGGACCTAAGTAAACAAACACCTTGTTTAGGTGGAGGTACCCATGTCAACACACCCGGACAAGGGTGCAGCACTGAACGCAGCATTTATTGTATGCATCTATTTTTGTTATATATATATATATATATATATATATATATATATATATAACGTTCCTGCATCCCCTTTTTTAAATGTCATGTGCATTCCTTGGACCCTGAAGGAAACATACACCAAGGGAACAGGGTTTGTAGTTCATATGGACAAGGAGATAATAGTTTATTATTATTGTTTAGGTCTTCAGTAAAGTCATTCCTCAAGCTGTGCAAGCTCCAAGAATGGTCAGCCGAGTATTCCGAAAAGGTCTCAGTGGGCACAGTACATTGTGAATATTACACTATTAGAGATGTAAATGATTAACATTCGGTTTCAAGATTGGTTTCATCCAAAATCCAACTTCCCATGTACATGGATCATCTGAATGTCATTACATCCTACACCCTAGTGCATCTCTTGATCTCATAAAGAATAAGGACCATTCACCACTGAAACAAATTTTTCTTTACGTTGGGTACCAATTCTTCATGGCCTCCTTTTGCATTGTCATGTTTATTAATAACTTCACAGTGATTACTGCAACAGAAGTTCTTAAGAACATCCAAAACATTGGAAAACATTTCAATCAATGTATTTTGTTATTTGGTAGCAAGAAGAGGAAAAATATGCAATTAATTCATTCAGCAAGTCGACTGAACACCAAACATCGTGCTTTTATTCTCCAGTCCAGACATCATAATGGAGAGGGTCCACCCACAAATAGGGATTTCAACAGAAAGGATTTTATTTGATTCAGTATGAATTGGATTCCAGTTAGTTAGACTGAGTAAAATGAATCAATTTTAGGTTTTTCCTAACCAATTCTGATAGGTATATGATCCCAATTGCATGTACAATTTGCATTTGGCTCTTCCGCATTCAAACTGAATTCACTTCCAGATCTGATTAGCCGATACCTAATTCACCTGATTATTCAGCTGTGGTGATCGCTACCCCAACCACAATCTGAGACATATATATTCCTACACATAAATGATGAGACTGGTTTGATTCTTATCATACCTGGTTGCCAAAGGCCTATAAATGAATTGACGACTTCATAGTCCAAAACCAATTTTCTGTCTCAAAGTACTGAGCCGCTTGAGTTCTTAAAGTAGTCACCACCTCAGCTAGCAGCATATATAATTACGATCTTATGAAAAAATTTGATGACCTTATGACTATACGCATGGAAATTTATAAGGATAATTTTTTATAGCGGATACCCTTCTCAGTTTTTTATTGACAAGGTTTTTCTCAGGTACTAATCAGGAAACTTGTTTTCCTTGAAGCAAATCTCACAAATTCAAAATTTTAAAGATTCTAAAGAATTAAATAACATTAAAAAAAAAAATGTCAATTTTCTATTGTTCTTCTTACAAAAAATTGATAAGTGTCAAAATGTCACAAGAAACCTCAAAAATAATATATATATATATATATATATATATATATATATATATATATATATATATATATATATATATATATAGTTTTTCTAAATGTGAAAAAGTTGCATTTTCACTTTGGCACTCCTTGTTAAAATATCGCTAATTTCTCACTCTTTTTTGTTTTACTTTTTATTTGATCATCATTTTAAAAAGGATACTTTTGACAATCTTTCTAATGAAATCAGAGTTCCAACATGCACAAAAAAAAAACCTAAAAGCATTGCAAACATCATTCTTGGGCTTTTCTTGGCAATATTTTTCTCAGGCATTAATTGGGAAGTTTGTTTTTCTCAGGAAAATCATGGGAACTCAAAAAATATGAAAAAATAATGCAAAATTGCAAAATTGAGTTTTCTACTAATTTTCTTACAAAATAATAAGTTCGAGAACATTCAATAACATGTAGAAAGAGACCGCAAAGTCCAAAATATGTCAAAAATAATTTTCTCAAAAAGGGAAAAACATGATATTTTCATTTTGGCATTTTTTAAACATTGCATTTTTTTAAATCCTTTTTACATTTATTTATTTTCCCATTTCCCACACTTCCTGGAATAAAAAATATTTGTGACAATGCTTAAAGGAAAGCTAGATTTAATGAAATTGATATAAAGTGCAGATTGCAGAACTTCAAAAGCACAAAGAAGAAAGTTGCCTCAATAAACTTCCATTAACAGCTAGATTCATGAGCCCAAATGCATTAGTACTAAATGCTAACGAAGAATCAACAGGTTGATCCCATCAATATAGAAGACATCATGACATGCTTATTCCACATGGTAGACCAATGTGTCCATAGATACAGATGGTCATAGGAATAATCAAAAGTAGCACAGATAATTTTTTTGACAACTGAAATCGGATAGAAGAATAATAGATGAACCAAGGATCACCTGGCAATGGAATAGTTGAAATTAAGAAACAAAGTGATAAGCAAAAGCATCTCATTAAAATTGTGTGACAGAAACTGGAGGTTTTGGGTCTTTTCAGAGACATCCGATAAAATTGGAATGATGCAGAGAAGATTAGCATGGACCCTGTGCAAAGATGACACGCACTGGAGATTTTGGGAATACAACACAACAAGGTAGCCTGGAAGTTAAAATTATTAAAACAAGACAAAATAGTGGAAGCATAAAATTGACATGGGATAGTTACACACATTTCTACTTAAAATTTCTGCATCAGCTCTTTACCAGAAAACACCACATAACAGAACATTAACAAGAAAAAGCTCCAGAAGATCAACAGAAAAATCATCATTTTTTTTAACAAAATAAGGCTTCTTGTTAAGCCATGATATAGCGGTTGCTAGTATCATTTGAAGACTATTTCATTATTTTACAAGAAGTTCATGAAAAAATCATTCATGAAGCAGACATATGCATCTTAGAAGACAGACTGTAGATTAGGACAAAAATAAATTCATACCTCCAGTTGTTCATGCAATCTCTTCTGCACTTCCATTTGTAGTCTCAGTGCTTCAGTAATCTCAATACCCCTGTTTACCAAGTCCTACAAAGTTAGCACAGGGAACCCACGGCAGATGGTTCAAAATAAGCATAAATCCATAATAGATATTATCTAATATCTCGTATAAAGATCTTCTGATTTTCCAGTAGCCCTTCATAGGTGAGTTCTTGTCACTAAGATTTCTTTTCATAATGAAAACTACTCTCTCTCTCTCTCTGGTTAGTGTTCACCCTGAAAAAAACTTGTTCCCCAGTTTCTTTCAAAAGAGTAACTTAACATCAGATCTTCATAAATAAAATAGAAATGGAAGTTAATCAATTTTTTAATGCATAAATTAGACAAAGGATTTGAAAAGTGATGAAAAAACAAAGGTTTTAAAACTTGAAGCTAGTTGCAGGTCTTCCAGTTCAATAGCAGAACCAAGATGCACTTTGTGAGTGTTACCCAATGTGACGGCCATGACAATTACTCCCAAAAAAAAAAAAAAAGGCATCATACTAGCAAACGTGATTTGAGCTGCTATCAGCCATACCATTGTCTGATAGCTGAAACGTCTTAAACCAAGGTACAAGACAGTTTGGCTCGTTCTCTCCAAGTTGAATTGACTAATTATGAGGTTATTTATCTCCAATATCAGGATCTTGACTCCAAGAAACCCATTCAATTTGACCGAGAGGATTTGAATACCCATGGGATTCAACAAGACAGCCAGTAAATCTGTGCAAGACCAAGATGGACAGACCATGTTCATCACATCAAACAAATAAGGCATGAAAGCCACTTCCCAAATGCTATATGCTAACATGCTAACTTGCAAAAGTCAGCAGTTGCACACAGAGAGGCCAAGCCCTTAAAAAGATTAGTTAGTTGACTAAAATAAAATCAATGAGGCATTGAGGTATAAACACAGAGAGGTATGTGTGTGTGTGTAAAGTGTAAACAACTAGTTGGTCCAAGCAGGACTAGTGAATCCAAATCAAATAAAAAACAAGTCATGGACTAGTTAATCTAGTGAGCCAACCAGTCTTCAGATCATGAAGCAGTCAGTTGACCAAGATTGGGCAGGGACCACATTCATCACATCAAACAAAACAAGGCATTAAAGACACTTCCCAAATGTTACTCACTGACGTTGCAAAAGTTAGCAGTTGCACACAAATAGCCCAAGCCCTTAAAAAGATTAGTCAGTTAACTAAAATAAAATCAATCAGGTATAAACACAGGGGTTTGTGTGTAACGACTAGTTGGTCCAAGCAGGACTAGTGGATCCAAATCAAATAAAAAGCTAGTCATTGACTAGTTGATCCAGTAAGCCAAGCAGTGCACAAAAGGCCCTGGCGACTTCAGATCATGGACTTAGTTGGTTGACACAGCCAACTACTCCTAGTCGGACCGACTAGTCGCTAACTTAACATGCTATCCTAGAAAATGTAAAAATATTGACTGAACACTTAAAATATATGTCAACATATAAGGTATCATTCTGTATATTCAACATCAACATTATGCATACCCAGAAACATTCCCACCAAAGCTTTAAGGTTTAGAACTTTAGAGTACATATACTTGAAGAGGATAACTAGTCTATTCAAAATTTCTTTCTGGAAGTAATAGTAAGTGCCAACTATGAAGCCCATCATATGTAACTCTTGATAACCAGTAGCACAGTAATTAAGAACCTACGTTTTCAGGTCTAGAGATGATATTTCCTCAAGACTTGTTTTCGTGTCTGAACCTCCTGCATGAAACAGAAATATAGAATCTTAATTATAAACCAACAGAATAGGAACAATGGATAACAAAATTCACAAGATCACCACATGGAAACAAAATCATTGGAACAAAGCAGGATTAAGGAACAAAAACAGTTCATAGTTTTCAAAAGGGTTATGTCAGGATGCCCAGTCACATAGAATGGTAACTATTGGATAAAAGAACAGAGCAAGGTCAAAGCCAAACCAGATATGGCCATACTTGGAACAAGACATTATTGAAGAACAAAAAAGGTTAGGGTCTGTAAAAGGAAGCACATAAAGATGCTTAACAAAATGTTAAAAGAACATAAAGCAACTTGCCTTCAGATGCTTCAGGTCGATACCTAGCAGTTCGATATTTCTGGCCACATAAAACGATAAATGGTCAAAATCGTGAATTTAATGGCCAAGACAAAAAATGAAAAAAGCATCAACACAGACCTGTAAGTGACTTTTAACATGGTAAATGGTCAGGCCTTCTACTTTCATAAGCTTTAGAACACCTTTTGGTGTTGCTTCTGCAGCACACCATATTATGAGCGAACAAAAATGCTTAATAAAATATTTCATTAGAAAGCATTTTCTTAGAGTTACCCACTTTCACTGCCACCAAGACGGTTCACAGCTTCAACAAAGCACTCATGGAGTTCTGGTGTCCAACGCATTCGGGGTTTATTTTGGGTCCCGTTTGTAACTGATGGACTTGCCACATGGTTTGAATCTCCTGAGAGAGCAGGAACCTGTTGATTAATTTGGGGTTGACTGACTGTGAAATCTGAAGGCGGCTTGGGACCCTGGTAAACCTAGAAGAAAGATTGTACTTTAGTTTCTTTGGCAAGTAGCAACAAATGTACCAAAGAGAAAAACAATCTACAATTTTCTCAGATTTTAGAATGTTAGAAAGATAACCCTGCCTTTAGCTCTGGATCAGGTTCAACAAGGAGGTCATTCCAACCAGTGGCTACTAAAGTGTCATCAGCCATTATCTGATTAGCCCATTCCTGAAAGTCACTTTGCCGAGATTGGTCTTGAGAAGCCATGCCAGTGCTGTTTTGTATCTGGCTATGGCAACCACCACCATCAATTAAATCAAAAAATAGAGAATCGTCTGACCATGTTGCATCATTATTTTCTCTAGTAAAATTACTAGGTGCTGTAGTCTGGAACAAAACTGACTGAGAAGGAAGTGCCTGAGCAACAGATGTCACATTGTTTGATGCTTGAGAAAAGAATGGAGCACTGTTGGCATGCATCTGATGCTGTAAAGAGCTAGAATAATGAAGTTCACTTGTGAAACCTGAACTTGTTGAGAACATGTGTCCAACAGCACCATTGTTTGTCGCTATGGATGCTCGATGTTGTCCAACACGGTTTGCCCAAAGTTCCTTTTCCATTGAAACCTGCTGGCAATCTGGAAGCTTTGGATATTTTTTTTCAGCAGGTGTAGGCAGAACTGATAAAGAAGATGATCTTCCAACAGATGAATTCATAGCACTTAGTTGCTTTCCCTCTGACCTCTGGCTTGGAAAGATTGAGCGAGCTTCCATTTCTGCCCATAAAAATCGGAAAGATATCTTATATCAAGTTCTTCAGACATATATTGTGTTCTCACTTGCCATTGTTTACAATATAATTTCCATAATATTGTCCTTAAGATGCTGAGTTTCCAAATGTAAAAACAACATCCAGTCAAAACCCCCAGGACCTGAGACAAAAGAAACCAATTTTGAACAAAAAATGTGAAAAAAATTGAGGCACACATATTCAGCGGGAACTAAAAAATATTCCCAATACATATTCATTGAGTGAACATTGCAGCCATTTACTTTCTATTTATTAAAGCATTGTCCTCTTCAAGGACATCTTTCTTAAGCCAAGAGAATTGAAAGGCTCTTTTTCTCTTATTTAAATGTCAAAGTTTGCTAAACAAAAAAATGTTCTCTGTTGTGTCTAAATGTTATAGCTTACAGATTCCACTGAAAAAACATCACCTTTCCTTCTTTTTCTTCATAAACAAATCACTAAAGAGCCTCATTGGGAAAAACATGTAAGTTGCATAAATTTAACTAGTTCTACACCGACAGTTTTTCTTCCTTCGTTTGTTCTTTCTGTTTTATTAACAGTCAACTACATATTAGTTGTTGTAGACCATTTTTTGTTTCTGGATTTAGCATAACCAAAGGCCCTGGCAACAGGTTTTTCATAGAACTACACTCAGAATGGTAAAATTCTGAGGCTAGATCCTTTACCAGCTCATTGACATAGACCTTGGTATTGCCATTTTAGTAATAATATCCTAGTTAGAAACATCACGGAGAAATTGTTATCTTGCTAAAGAAAGAAAATCAAAGTGATACGTAGTTCATGTTTTTTTCGCTTCTTACAGAATATTTTGGAATTATGTGAACATCTAAACCTTTGTGTTGATATCACAATGTTTAAAAATAGCCCAAGTGTCCATAGTGTAGAATGAGTGAATTCTGTGGAAGCCATCACCAAAAGCAGTGTCCTAATTGGGGATAGATTAATCCCGATAGCCAATCCAAAGAGCAAACCATCCCAAGGAGAAGGAATGCTGGATTACCTCTTATCTGGGAACTATCATTGATGGGTGAATGCTGCTGGGTGCACAAAGCACTACAAAAGGAATGTCCCTCTTGCTACCTGGGGGGTCAGGATTGGAAGTAGCCATGGCTATGGGAGCTATTAGAAGAAAAAAGCTGTTTTCACTAGGGCAATCATGGTGGCAACACTCATAAGCAGTGTTCACCAACAGTGTGTGACATAAATGACATGAGTTGGGTCAAAACTAAAACAAACAAAACACTTAAAATTTCTTTTGGCAGATTAGCAAAAAGACAAAAGCTTGTAGCATTTCCATGTTTTGCTTGTGAAGAAGGAGAATGATTCTTATAGGTGCACAGAGATTACACAATCTCTACACACCATCGGTGTGACTGCATATGACCACTGCATGGGTGCATGACTCGGAACTTTACAGTCATTGCAGCTTAAACCTCAACTTCAGCATTCATCAGTATCATCACATTAATGCACATTAGCTGTATTCTTTCCCATTTGATCAATTTCTTTATATGCTGCAGAACACTGGCATTAGGGTAGTTCCTAACTCAATCATCATTTTTGTCATTTCTAAGTGTATTTGTCCAAGATGCTGATATTTTCACAAATTTCCAAAGAAAAAACATGAGTCCTGTGCTGTGGTTGTCAAGAGTTTCCTAAAAAGTAAAATCTAGTTTGTCACCATGGTATTTCTTCCCAAAAATACATTATTCCTTCCAGACATTTATTATCGGTTTGATATTGAAGTTTGAGCTGTTGATCCCCTATGCAGCATTCTCCATAGAAGGGAGTAGACATGTCTATTAAGCTGTATGCACTTTTGGATGTTCATTCTCAACATATGTTTAATGATCTTGCAACTAAGAAATGAACTAAGCATATAGGCTATTTCTTATAGGACACAAGGAAGAGAAGACAAATTAGTGACCACCATGCGCACATAAGCAATTCAGCTTGGAAGTTTACCATGAGTCACCTTCTGAGAAGCATTTTTCTCTAGTCAATGTCCAAGCGAGCAACATGAAAGTGGGTATAAATGTCTCATTAACCATGGAGCAAAGGCTCCAACACCGGGGTTCCACATTTGCACACATGATCTTTTATCCAGAGCGTATGAACCTATGCTAGTTAATGTAAATTGGGCCTCACACTTCTTCACCTATGTTCTACTGTCTTGTCTGAACTGTTATAATATATGAAAGCCCAAGAAATGATCACCCTAACGTCATTCATTGGGTTCAGACATTATAGTGATACCTACTTGTCGGATCCTTAGCACATTTCATTAATACATTTCCCAGCATTCCACTTGTAGTCATAAACAAGTCCGACAGGCCATGTTCAACAACCAACTCACAGCATAATGTAGTATGTTTTTTAATATACAATCTCACATTCTGATTTAATTTTACCATTGTATTGTAGATCCTTTCTATTTTTTACACCACTTGAAAAGCAAAGGTTTCAATTAATTGCACTACTATATTCTTTTCATATCATCCTAGAAATCTTATTATCTCCTAGAGGTGAAAAGGACATCAGGAGTCATTTTCTTTTTTCTAGAATATTGAACATAAAGGCCTTTCAAAAGATAAATAAATAAATGAGAAATGATCCGCCAGTTCAAGTACTTAGGCATCTATCCTATGATGGACCAAACTTGCCTCACAACACAAATCCTTTTAATTTGAAAAAGAGTAAATCTGACATTTCTTGTACCTCATCACCTTCTGGAACACAAAATTGAACAGCAAGGATTGCAATAATGAGGGAAGTAAATAACATGTGAAGACATTATATTGGCCAGACATCTCCAGAGCTTCAGTTAGGAACCTTCAGCAAGATCATTATTGCTTTCATTTTCCACATTAGGAAACTCTCACTTAACTAGATTGGAATTGTTATCTTCTCTTTTCCCCCTACTGCTTCATCCTTTCATAGATTTATTCCCCCTTATACAAAACCTCCTATTGTATCATATTTTCTTGCTAAGAGAATTATCTTGTGTTCTTTAAAATTATCCTGTTCTTTTTTCTCCTGCAAAGTCTTGCTTGCAAAAGCATTCCTAAATTGCCCTGTACCACCATTAAGTTTACATGATTAATTTAGTCTCTTTCTCAAGTATCATGCGGTATAAATATAATGATTGTTGGAACCCACTCCTAACCCTAACAGAAACATAGAAGATAACTGTTTCAGGCTTTCAGCAACCCAAGATCCAAAGTCAGAAGTATGGGAATGGTGAAAGCTTTAGGGGCAGGGTCATGAAATCTAAAATCTTAGGAAGGAGGAAAAATAAGAATGCCAGATCATGACTGAAATGAAGGTATCCAATAAGATAATCCAAATGAACCCTTCAACGAGTTAGAAATGATGGCAGAACGAACATAGAAAAAAAAAAAAAGATGACCTAAAGGGATAAAAATCAATGGTTGCATTGGGATGACACCCTCAAAAATGATGTTTTGTGAAAACCATGTTTTAACTAGATTCCAGACCAGGTCTGTGTGTTTGGATGTCAAGAACAAAACCAAGTTTTCACTTGCTGAAACAAATAGAAGTAGCTAATTGCTGGAGTAGCTATTAACATAAGAGTAGCAGACGGAAACAATTACTAAAAGCAGACAAATTTAGTCCCACAGCACAAAACAACTTTAAAATAGCTGAAGGGGCAGATTCCAAGCAACTAGTTGCAGCTAATCAGGTCATCCAGTGTCCAAGAACCAAGATCACCAACCCAAACAGAGAAATATGAGCTTTGATGCATGCCAAGAAATAAAAAAATAAAGTTGAATAAAACTTAACAATTCAAATAAACAAAACTAAGTACATACAGAAAAATGCTAACAGAATATACTGATCACCTCATGCAAACATGAAAGCGGATTCAGTCCTCCGAAATGAAACAGCATATAACATCTAAAAGAACTCAAAAGAAACACGAAAACTAGTAAGCAACCGCAAACCCTAAAGTCTCTTAATTCCACATGCAGAAGTTAAGCAAGGGATTCGAGAAAACCAACACCATCGACAACACCGAACTTCTAGCGACCGAAAAGGAATGAAGAAAGGAAAAACAATCGCACCAACATAAAATAGTCTTAACGAAAACAAGTCTACATAATGCCAAAAGTATGATGAAAACAAGTGTACCTAATGCCCTGTCTATCTCAAAATCAGCAATCCCACGCTACAAAACTACCATGCAACCGTGCCAGTAGAACAAAACAATTAGCATCGATCAAAACATGATCAACCAAAAAATTATTAGCAGATTCCCAGTCAACCAGCAAAAAGAACCAAACAAAAGCCCCAAAAAATCGAGCTAAAGACTTCGTTCTCACACGTCCTCCAGACAAATTACCAGAAAAAAAATAAAATCTCTGCAACATCAATCATACAGGAACGTCAATTTATGAAGACCAATTACGCAAAACCATTGACACATGAAGGGAAAACCACAAAAAAGGGTGCCCACGATTCCTGCATAATCAACCATCAACAAAAACATTACAAAAAGGAAACCCCGATAATTTACCTCCTCGGGTCGATGAAGAATAACAAGAAGAAGAAGACGCGATTGAAGGCTCTTTCAACCGACCAGATTCATAGTCGGAAGAAATGAACTGAAGAAAAAGGCAGAAAATATTCCGTCATGGTCTACTCAGAATTCCATCTCAGCGTCGAACAGGAGAGAGATAACAGAGAGAGAACTCGAGTTGCCAATAATTTGTCATTTTTAGTTTTTTGGTTCTACTATCTTTGACATTTCTGTCCGGACCTTCTCCTCAAATGACATTTGAATACCCCTTTCCCTTTTGGGACCGGATCTCTTGGTTTGGATCAGACTCAATAGTTGTTGGTCGGGTCTGGATTTTCGGATCGATTACATGAATTTTATGAGGTCGAAGGAGGTAATGAGGACAGGTGTAAAGTGTAAACCATTATTGTGTAGCTCAAATTAGGGTTTCTTTTATTTCTACAATCTCAAATCAAGGGTTGAATATGACTTCCATGGTTCTACTGCTATTATTATGAGAATATAGCAATATATATATATATTTATATATATATATATATATATATAATCAAATTTATCTTTTCGAACAGATATATGTGTTTGTATGTATATAAATGGTAAACCAGAGATAGAATCAATTGAAAAAAAAACACAATAATAGTGGAAACTGAGGTAGGATCAACAAGCTTCTAACATATGTTCTATGTTAGTGATAATAATATGGAAAAAAAAAAATTAAATAGACGAGGACAAAACAGTGCAAAATATTTGAAGCTTTGATTTCTAAAACTTAGCTCGATGAATCTGGAAAAGCTTGTCCTTCTTTAACAGAAGCTCCTCCAAAAACTACATTCAACACGCCACATCTAGATCAACCAAGGTATCAAAGAGATTTTGAAGATTAATATGGCTGGATTGAAACTTATGGATCAGGTAGACTAAAACTTGTGGATGAGATCTTGAACCTGATCCTTAAGGGTGGAGCCAGAAATTTTTCATGAGGGGTCAAATTAAAGTTTATAAACTTTGACAACGGCCGAAATATCTTTTTATTTTTATTTTTATATAGGACAACTGAAATTTTCTAAAGTTTACATGTATTTTTTTTTTTTTTTAAATGAAGGAGGCCAGGGCCCCTACGGGCCTCTAGCTCCGCCCCTGATCCCCTTCTAGTTCAGTACCACTTTAAGGCAATCTTGTATCCAATCTAATATTTCAATATATTTTGACTCTCCACATGCTTCCAATTTGAGTTTTGGTTTGTTCATAGCCAATGGTCTCACTTTGACTTTATGAGTGTTCACGCCTTTGGCATAGCTGGTCGGACCAGTAGAATGTCACATAGGAGCATCCACCCCCTCCACAACTCGATCCTTTGTTCGATCAATGAGAGCATCAACCTCTTATGCAAGCTAATGCAGCCCTAGACCATGGGGGCGGAAGCAACTTTGGCTCGTCGTTCTTCCATGGCATGTCGGCTCAACTTGAATATGGTCAAGTGAAAAGCTGAATCGAGTCTTGGCTTGGTTCACCGCATGAGCCTAATAGCAATTTGATAACTTTAATCCAACTCCATGCCCAGCATACTATTTTGAAATTGGACCAAATTATGGAACCATCATTCTCTTACTAATACAATGATAGATCTTGATAAAGTCATGCATGATATTGGATCTAAATAGTATTGTAACGACCCGACCTACCCCCAATCTCGAGCTCTTGGTTCGGCAGATCCCAACCGTCCTCTAACAATTTCGGTTCTAATCATGAAAAAACTAGGATCCAGGACAACTAACCACTTAACAACCTTCTTTTATAAGTCTCTCAAAATCCTTCACAATATTTAATAGAAAACTAAACTTTTGGGTATTACAACTTGCAAATAAACATCTATACTTTTTAGAATCATGTTTCTTTCCAAATATGGATCTAGACCCGAATACCAAAAAAGAACCAGTAAATGCATGCTTAATCTGATCGGAACTCTTAGCCCCCAAACTTTATACATGCAAAGTGGAGTGAGATGGGAGTCGCAAACGTTCCTTAGACTGGATCGGTTCCGATCCAGTTCCTATCCAAGCGTGGCAGCTAACGCAGGGGTAATATAGTCATTGAAAAATTGTTGGGACAGAAATGCGACAGTTGGTGATAGGAAGGAGAAAACTATCAATTTTGGAAATTTTTAATATATTTCCAGAAATTCGATGTATGCGCCGCGAATCTGCTGAGTGGGTCCCGCCAATTCTCGAGGGGCACCAACCATGGCCCTCCCAAGTCTCGGCCGTCGGGGAGGAACCGGGTCGGGAATGGTCTTATCGAGTCACTTATTCCCGATACGAGACGGTTTCTTTTTTAAATCAAGATTGCCTGGCGAGAAAAATTAGTAGTCGTAGTTGTTGCCTTACATGAGTTAACTATTTTTTTAATTCTTAATAATTCTCTATGCTTCTCGAAGACACTTTTTAAAGAGAAATATTAATTTATTTAAACAGAGATTGACAACCAAAAAGCCTTAGCCTACCAACTATTTTAAACTTGAATTAGAGTACGTTAAAATGAAAACATAAGTTGAGTCAACAGGTTATATAAATGAAAAAAGTTATTTAAAAATATTAATATAAAATAATAAGGTTTTTAAGATTTGTATAAGTAATTACTTACACATAAATAACTTACACCTAAGAAAAGAACCGCATGGTTCGACTCAAGGGGGCACCCCCAGGACCCCTCTCAAAAACAAAAAAACTTTTTAAAAATTGACATATAAGTTTTCAAAAATTTAATTTATTTTATATTCAAATTTTTGAAAAATCATATTTTAAAATTTATAAAAATCTTAAAACTATAATTGGCTCCCCTTATAAATTTTTTTTAACTCAGACGGGAACCTAGCATGCGCCTAAGCTCAACATACTAAAAGACGAACTGACGAGTCGAACATGGTATCGATTCGGAGGGATCACACTCCAAAGAAACCGATTCGGTAGAGTCGTTGAAACGGCTAGGAAAAGGCAAAATGTGACAAATGGCAAAGTGCCACTTCATTGGTGGCATCCACGCGGGCGCCTGGCAAATTCCGCATTTTGGAAGCAGGGGAGGGGTCTTTTCGTAATTTGAGAAGTAAAAAGGGCGCATCCTACGCCGTTGAGCCCACTCGACCATGGTTCGGTCCTTCCGGGTCAAGACGAGCCTAGGGTCGCGAGCCACAACCAGGGTCAAGACAATTTTATTTTTGCTACTTTAAAAAGTATTTACTAAAACACGTTCTATTTTTGATCGGTCTTCCAAAACGCACTTAGGAGTTCCGATTATTTTATATTTAACTGCTTAAATTACACATAAAAAACAGTTAAACAAAACATTGAACCTAATTGTGTTATTGTTATAACACTAAAGTCAGATATAATATTTGTAAAGTTTTTTTATTGAGTTTGATAAAGTCATCCCATGGGCATCCCCAATACGAATTCAAAAATGTGGTTCACATTTAGTTCACGTTTGGGTCATAAACGCCAACCTGACGGGTATTATGTACCTGGCTCGACTCGGGTCTGAAAAAAAGACACTGAGCCATCTCGAATAAGCTTGTTTCAACTCAATAAGATTTTTTAATATTTTATTTATTTATATATATAATTATAATATTTATTATAATTATACATTATTTTATATTGAAAATATACATTTTTAATTGAATCAGGCCGAGCTCAGACTTGGGTTTTAGGTGTAGGGTCAGACCCTGGGTTTTGAGTGTCGCCCCGGCCCGAGCCTGACTCCTCATCAGGCCGGTTCAGCCAGGCTGGCATGATGTCCAAGCTTAGTGCACACTTCTTGCTCAAATCTTCGTTTATTTCTTAAACATAAGGCAAGTCTATTTCGGCCCTTCTTTGGACAGCTGCTCACCCGAAAATTTAGGGTAAGTTCAGTTGCTAACATGTCACAAGGATTTTTCATCCTTTCATTAGAAAAATTCTATCTCTTCGGATTTCATTTTATAGCTTATGAAGGGGAAGCCAAGCCTTCTTGTTTACCACTAAGGGTATTTTTGTTCATTCTAAGTCCCAACACACGGTCTCATGTTAGGGGGCGAATTATATCAAGAAATTATTAAAAAGCCATCTGATGTCAAAAGGAGACCTGTAAAAGAAAAAATTGAAAATTCAATAAGGTTCATGATAAAATGATGTATTTTTTGAAAAGTAAAAGAATATCCATCTCCTACCTAAAAAAGGACAATCTAGGGTAGGTGCATCTGAGAATGCATACTTATGCTACCAATTTATATGATTAAAATATGGTTTTAAGTTCTTTTAGATTGATGTAAATGGAGCCGAATTTCAATATATTTGGATCCTCAAAACAATTAAAACGCGCATCAAGTTTAGTAGTACAACAAAAGATACTATTTTTTAAGCAAACACGGAGTATTTTATTCTACCATCTAGCTGAGAGCGAGCCGAAACTCTCATGCTGTTCACAAGAAACAGGAAAATTAAAAAATTATGGTTAAAAAACCATCACTATATTGGTATCAACCCTGATTTGTTTTAAATTTTAGCTATTAACTGTTCGACATATGGTAGCAGTAACTTTTGTATATATATATATATATATATGACTGGTGTGAGCAATTGCTTGGCCGCATCAGCCAAACAAAAATCTTATTATAGCTTTCCAAGATCACAAAAATTACATGTCATGCCTATACCAAACTTATGTGGCCAACCCAAGTGCCCTTTTAATGGAAAAATCCTGCACTATCATTGGAAGTCGTGTATTTCACTTCCAAATGCAGGAATCGGTCACTTTCACACTAAATCTCAAGTTTTCTCACGAAAAAAATGTGTTTCATTTGCATGCCTTTGGTGAATAGTTTCCTAGAATTCTAACCAAACGTTGTGGATGGGGACATAATAAATTAATAATTTGTTAGACGACAAACGAGAGAAAATTTTTCCCACCAACCGATTTTCCGCCCTTGTTTGCTCTTTGTAAGTGGTACCACATGTAGGCCCACGATTATTTTCCCAGGGCCTTCTTATTTAAAATAACTAAAAAATTATTTAAAATCATTGAAAGAGCCAATAAAAGTCCTTATTTTGAAACTAGAACTATCTCTTATATTTTATTCTAGAATATATGTGAGCTATAATAAAGATTTCCATCTAGCTCCTTGTCCTTCTTTTTCTTTTTTTAATTTCTTCATCAAACGTTGGGTATATAATAGAGGTTGGGGATATTTTGGACCCGTACCAGTTTGCCCCTACAGGGTGGGGATTTCACATTTAGCCAACAAAGACATTTTGGTAATTTTAAGCCCTGTTATATGTCATAATATAAAAAATACATTAGGAACGAGAGAAATGTAGTATCCATTTTTCACACATACACACACATAGTGCAAGGAATTCTCTAGCATTTTCATATACATAGCTCGATATATATATATATATATATATATATATATATATATAGTATCGGTTGGATTTCCCTTCTGTATTTCTCTTTCTCGCTCCCTTACTAAGTGATAAGTAGTGCAATCAGTCGGGTTAGGTGGCGTGTTATAGCTATGTACTCAATTCAAATTTTGAAGGGTGCATTTCTAATGGTATTGAGGAGTGTTGATCTTCAGAATAGAGGTGCCAGTACCTAGGGCTGCACATGAGCCAAGTCGAGCCCAAGTTTGGCCAGCTCGAGTTCGAGTTCGGCTTGAACTCAAGTCGAGCTCCTTATAGCATGCTTGAGCTCGACTTGACTACACAAAATCGAGTTCGAACTCGACTTGTTTAACCCATTTAACTTGTTTAGACGTTAACTCGTTTGGCGTTAACTCCTGTAAGTGTTTACTCATGCAACTTGTTTAGCTTGTGTAACTTGTGAAATTTTGTTTTGACTCTAAAAGTTAAACCGGTGAACAATTTTTTATAGTATTATATAGAGTACGAGTTTGCGACTTGAGTCGAGTATAAATGAGTCGAGTTCCCGAAACTCTACCTCGACTCTTTTATCATTTCGAGTATCTTTGTCAGCTTGAACTCAGCTTGTTTATAACAAGTCGAGCACGAGCCGAATGTTTTCAAGGGAGTTCGAGTCGAGTCTGAGTTGGATCAACTCGTTGTGCAGCCCTACCATTACCCATGCCTTCCTCCCCCTCCCTCTCTTTCTTTCCTTCTTTCTCTCTCCCCTCAATGGACTTGATATCAACATACGAGTGCCAACATTGTTTACCTGATAAAATAAAAATGAAAAGAAAGGTTTTCCTTGAAATAATAAAAAATGACAAAAAAAAAAAGGTTCCATCAGTGCGGATGCACACATGGAGGGGAGATATTTTTACCCACTTTTGAAAAAGTTACTTCCAGATGAGATTCCTAATCATAGGACCCACTATCTCTATAAGTGGTGAAAGTGATGGTCCCTCCAGCATATTGACCACTAAAATAAAAAGTTAGCTTTACAAGTGCTAAAGGCAATATTACATGTTCCACTTCTCCATCGGATATATTGTGACATCGAATCTCCTACTTTTCGCATATAACGTCCGTACGTACACACACCTAATTCGATGCAAACAATATATGGATGGATGTGACTATAATCATTCAATTATAGTTTTATACATGTAATTATAAGTTAATCTCATTAAATTATAATCTAATTATGTCATAAAAATCGGCTTATCTGAATTCAAATAAGCCAACATGAGAGTGCCACATCTCACATGCTTTTTGTTTTTAAATTATTTTAAATGCCAATTTAAGAAAAGTATTCAAGCGACATATGATCGTAGCAAAAAGTTAGCTTTTAAGAGACGATCAACTCGAAAAGATAGTTAGAAGTTTGATAAATAAAGCAAATCTCTTGGTCCCATTCGGTAAGGGTGCTACCTAACCTAGCTCGACTAGACAATAAAGAAAGGAAAAAAAATCCCACTTGCTTGCTTTCTAAATCTAATTTGAAACGATGTGAATTTCAAATTGTTTGACTCGCAAAGAGATAAGTAATGCGTATAAATAATATAAACTAGCACATAAAATAATCTTATATAAATATATATTATATATATATACATATGAGTAGTGTGTATTATATGTGATGATGCTGATCTAAAAAGACACTTCATCCTTGAGGAATTTGATTGGCAGATAATTAGAATAAGTAGTTTTCTAGTCAAATGTATATTTTGCCATATTTATTTTTTTCATATATCTATTTATTTGAATTCGAATTCAGACAAAGAAAATCCCACACCATATCTGAAATCTGAATTCCTAATCAGAATCCGACTTTTATATTAACATCTGAATCCGAATCCAAATCTTAAATTGAATCCAAAACACATTATAGACATTGAGTATAGGATATTTATCGAAACCTATACCCAATTCAAATCTAAATCCGGTCAGTATTAACTTAAATCTTGGATGTCATTTCTCATATCCATTCCTTAATCAGATATGACATTTTTTTTTCTGTATGATTTTTTTAAATGTCGTTTGGTCTTATATGAAATCTAAATTGGATCTATTGACATCCCTATTCACAAGCCTAAAGTGCAAACTAGAGTTAGGATTAATTCAGAATACTATGTAGGGAGCTACACTCTCAATATCAAACTCTCAGCCTTTCTGCAACTCAACGCTGCGTTTGATAGCCTCGGATCTCATATCCAAGTTGCTCAGAGAGCCATGGGACATAGATCTCATGTCGTCCAACCCGGCCCGTTTTTTGCATTCCACTGTAGATCTGAAATCCACTTAAACTTCTTTTTGGTTTTTGGTCCGAACGGTGGATTTCGCAGTCCAATCTCATGTCACCTTGGTTTTAAGTTGGCAATGTAGCCAGACAGTGGTGGGGCTAGAAATTTCTGCGCTGAGAGGGTACTGATTGTATATATTTTAAACTTGAAGGAGCACTCATATATAAATAAATGAAAGTATGTAAGGTCTTAATGTGTGAATAAAGCAATTTCTGTTGACTGGTGTGGGCGATTGCCCACATCAGCCCGCACTTGTCTCCGCAACTGTAGCCAGGTGAATGAAACTTGCAGAAGAGATAGCAAGCCATTTTTGATGTAATGAAAACTTTAGAAGACGTTTGGTAACAGAAAGGTACACTGCGTTCTTTGCAATGCATTGTCTTATGAATATGAGATCACGTTCGCGAAGCAGTGCATGCGTTCTAGAGAACATAGTGTTCCTGTGAGCAAACGCCTGACTAGGGTTTTTGGTTTTGGTCACTGAATTTTGAACTCTGAAGTTGCTTTGGGTTCTTGTTCTGAAATTTGGAAAGGATGCCTTTTCATTTTTAGTGGTACAGGTACCAAGGGCGGAGACAAAATTTTTTCATGAGGGGGCCGAATTAAAGTTTCTAAATTATGACACAGAACTGAAATATCATTTGTCAAAATTTTATATAAGACAAGTAAGTTTTTTAAAATTTTACATGTATTTTTTTAATTTTTTTTTTTTGAGGTGGGACCAGGGCCCATGCAGGCCCCCCTTGGCTCCACCCCTAACAGTTACCAAAGGCCCCGAACCATAGTTGACAAACTCGTGACTCGGACTTGGTTCGGTAGATGGCCGGGTCATTGAGTCAAAGAATTGTCAAATTTTTTATATAGGACAAGTAAATTTTTCTAAAATTTACATGTATTTTTTTTTATTTTTTTTAGGCGGGCCAGGGCCCATGCTGGCCCCCTTGGCTCTGTCCCTGACAGGCACCAAAGACCCTGAACCATAGTTGACAAACCCGTGACTCAGACTTGGTTCGGCAGATGACTAGGTCATTGAGTCAGCGAGTTGACTTGTAGGCGAGTCAGGAGTGAGTTGGGCCGAGTAGGACCAAGTCAGGTTCTACTTGCCCAAACCTTGACTCGTGGCCAGATTTGTAGGTGATCCGATCTGGCTCGAGCGATTCCTGAATCAGCCTCGCGAGTTTGCCAACTATGTCTTGAACACACTATTTTAGGGATGTAATTTTGTTTTCTTAATGAAGGCAAATGGGTGAATCTAAAATCGAATCAGAGAATTAGATCTAGTACAGCAAATATCACATATACAACTTGGCTCATTATCCGTCAAGAAAGCAAACAGATCAAATGCTCTTGATTAGAATCTAAAATCATATCCAAACACAATCCAGCAAGGTAAAAAACGAACCAAAATTCAGAAAATAGCCGGAAACAATAAAAAACAGATAAAAGCGCATTGTTTATGTTTAATATTAGTGTTGCTCTATTTGGATTTTGTTCTAGATCTATGCTAGATCCAACAAACTATGCTTGATAGTCCCAAATCTAAGTGATCTGGATCTCCGCTTGAGTTTCCAAATTCAGACTATATTCTCAGAATCTCAATCTCAGCGGCATCGAACAAGAGCGAGTAATTAATTAGATTAATATTTGAATCACATACTTGTTATCTTATTATGATGTATAGATGCTTCTAATCAAATTTATTCTAGCTTATCTTTAGAAAGATTATATAGTAAATTTTAATGTTAAAAAAAGTACAGGTAGAAAGAAGAACGACAATTATTAAGTATCTGTTGTGTTTGGAAGTTCACTCGTGGAGGCATAAGCTAAAGTTGTCATTTCGAGTGCGTATTATAACGTAAATATAGAACTGACAAATCTTAATGCACGTCTATAAAGATCAATAAGTAAAGAAGAAAAGAAGTTGAGGCATTGTAAAGGCATTTGGTGCATGATTTTCTCATCTACTTTCGTGACTTGTCTGTTTCATTTTCTATCATATAATGCCATAAGATGACATCTCAAAAACCACTAAGAGCTTCTTTTGTTGTTTCATGTCAACTTTTTATTTGGTTGGATGCATTGTGCGCAGGGGCGAGCAAAAAAAGTTTTATGAGGCGGGCCAAATTAAAGCTTCTAAAATTTTGACACAGGCCAAAATATTATTTTTGAAATTTTTATATATGACAAATAAAATTTTCTAAAATTTATATGTAATTTCATTAAAAGAAAAATTGGAGGTGGGGCCAGGGTCCATGCGGGGTCCCCCTTTGCTCCACCCCTGGTTGTGCGGTGTGTCTACGGTCTAACCTGTGAAGAGTTATACTCTTGGATCGAAAAAGAAGAGAGACAGAAAGGGGAGGCAGGTCCCCACTTGCAAGTAAAATGGGGATGTCAACGGGTCGGATTCAGATAAAATATATCCTTAATCATATCCGTTTTTTTGGGATATTCATATATTCAGATTTGAATTAGGATTCAAATAAAGAAAAGTATGTGGTTATGCTGTTCTTGTTTGAGCAAGGAGGACTCCACTCGACCAGATACTCTGAAGGACGCCCCTCTTGCTAAAGATGGAGTGCTGAATACCAAGGAGTTGGCATTTCATCCTTGGTGGTATCTCTGGACTTGCTCCAGCCAGGTTGGACTCGACACACCCTATAGATCAAGGGTGAGTGTTGTTGCTTTTAGCCAGCCATTTCGGCCTGTAGTCGACGGGGTTACCTCCAAAGCTCATCAGCCAAGGACACGAACCCGGACTACAGACCTACCTAGGGTGCATGGTGATGGTTTGCACGATCTAGGCATGGTTTGGCAGCTGATGTTTGGATGTGTATGTTAATGGCTCGTGAGTGAGGCGAGAGGACTTTTGTACGCTAGGCTTGTAAAGCCTTAAACCCCTTATCTTGTAGTAGGTTGAGACCTCGCTTGGGAAAACCTATCTTATATCGCTCACCTTGGGACTGATTTGGTTGGGGTGACTGTCCGACCGGGTAGATAAAATGTATAAATTGTTGATATAGCCAACTTTGCGTCCCAGCCAAGAGATCTTGGGAAGGAGCTGCTTTGAGCATCATTGAGCATTCTTTGACCGATAGGACACAAGCTGCAAGCATGGGTGATCGGGAGGATAGTGATTTTGAAGAGGAATCCGCCTGCGGTTACAGCTCATATGAGGAACAAAGCTCATATAGTGATTCAGATGAGTACGAGCCATGGGATGATGAGAGTGGATATGATGCCGCCAGCAATACCTCTGATCAGTCTGAGGAAGAAGGCTGTGACAGTGATTATGAAGAGGAAGGTGATGATCAGCAGACCGATTCCGAGAGTTCCGATCAAGGGTCCGAATGCTCCCAAGAGAGCCAGATTAGTGAGGAGGAGCACTTGACTGCCGGTGAAACCGATGATCAGTCAAGTGATGAATCTTGCAAAGAATGGGAAAACGATTATGGGAACCCATCTACCATTTCACTTAAGTCTACCTACAGTCAACCAAAGCCAAATGAAAATCTGAAAATCCACAACCGGGACGATCAGCCAAAGGGGAGCAAGCTGAAAGATCATTCTGCAGTTTCAGATCTAGAAAGGCGGTCTAATCCACGCGCGCAGAGCAACCTTGGAAGTGGTTCTCCACTGAAAACCGAGAACCGAAATCTGCAACCTTCAAGGGAACCTTTGAAAGATCCCCTACCAGCAGCGTATACGTTGCAGGAGGAAGTAAGAAAGATTCAATCCTCTACCAAACCCGATCTTCAGCAGCAACAAATTGCTAGCCATCGCGTTCTTGCAGGGAACAAAAAAGCACCAACACCAGCAAGAAATGAGTCCACTAAACCTGTCTCAAAAAGCGGTTTCACAGCCGGTAAGATCTGAGCAAAGCAAAACCATTGGGAAACCAGTCAGCATGTTTAAAGCCCTCAAGCTCACGGGTAGAGGAAATAAAGAAGAATCAAACCGCTACCAACACAGAACCACAGGCTGGACATGGTCAGAATTGAAAGAATGATTGAAAGGATGAACGCCCAGATGGACTCTTGGGACAGCCGCATCATGAGAATAGAGGAAAGGCTGGAGAGTCTAGAAAGGACATCCCAAAATGCTTCAGTTAGTGTACATGGGCATGGAACGCAGCCTAACCAAGCCACAAACACACCAAGCACTTCCTATGAAACATCACCTAAGGGGGATGGCGATGACATCACTGATTTTTCAGCCGGTAGAAAAGGGAAATGTGGCCAGCTAGAACGGGCAGATCATAGGCAGAACTTGTTGAAGCAACTCCCAAACGCCACCTTCGTTCTTGAAGCCAATAGTAGTCTTTACATGCCAACGTTTGCACATTATCATAAGGCTGAAGTGCACCCACCAGTTAGGCTGATTTTTGACCGTGGGAAGTTCATACAAAGGTCGGCCACAAAAAGCTATAAGGGCCTTCTTGCAGGAATGGAGTCCCATCTTGGACGACTCCCAATAGATTATGGACCGTGTTATCCACTACTATTAATAGGATGGTCCAAAGCCAGACAGGAAAATGATTTGGCAGTACTTGGAGATCGCTATATGGTAAGGCCCAAGAGGCTTAAAGGCCAAGTCTATGATCGAGGAAGGTTGCATGGGGCAGCGGTATTAGATCACAGCACAAGACGTCCAAACGGGCAAGAGCTATGCCCGAGCTATGTTACCTGAGTGCGGGGTGCGGGTGCCGGCGCGGCACATCTCAAAATTTATTGGTGCGGCGGTGCGGGAAGACTATTTATTATTATTAATTTCATAAAAACTTTAAAATTTTGACTAAAAAACAATTGTTTCTATTTTGTAATTTTTATCTTCTTTCTTATTTACTTATTTTTTGTTGTTTTATTAGTTATTTATTTATTTATTTATTCTTTAATTTATAAGTTTTTTTTAAATTTTAAAAGTTTAGTGTTTTTTCTTTTTTTTACTTTGCTAAACTTTCTTTTTCTTTCAAACGTTTTTTTAGTCCTGTATCTATCAAAGCGTAGGAAATAAAGTAACATATATTAAATACCATTCATTCAAACGTCGGTGGCAGACCTCGACGGGTGAGTCGACGACTCGACGGTGAAAAAGTTTGGATTTTGGTTTTGAATCAAAACCAGATCCGATTCAAAAGTATTGTCCTTTTAAAAAGATGGACTTGGTTTGGATCTGGTTTCAACCCGAAACCAGATCCAAAAATACCACACGAACTTGGTTTGGATAGATGGACTTGGTTTGGATTTGGTTTCAACCTGAAACCAGATCCAAAAGTACCACACGAACTTGGTTTGGATGTGGTGCGGTTTGGGTGCGAATAGGGTGCGAATCTAGGTCGCACCTGCATAGCGTCGACGCGGGTGCGGCAAGAGACATTACTTGGGCTGTTGCAGCGGGTTCAGTTCTGCCGCACCCAGGTAACATAGGGCAAGAGACATTACTTGGCTGTTGCTGCCGCACCCAGGTAACATAGGGCAAGAGACATTACTTGGCTGTTGCAGCGGGATTATGGACCAGGAGACATTACTTGGCTGTTGCAGCGGGATTATGGACCAGCGATGAAACCAGCCATCCGAGTGTCGGAATGGGAACCAGCTAGAAGCAAGCGTGGCTAGATGGGATTGGTCAGTTCACCAACTACCAAGGTCGAGCTTGGGGACAAGTTCCTTCTAAGGGGGGTGGATTTGTTACGAGCCTTGGGGACAAGTTCGTTCTAAGTTCTAAGGGGGGTGGATGTTACGAGACTGGGGGGTGGATTTGTTACGAGACTGCCGAGATCGTCCTAGACGCGGCCGAGAGTAATGCCAAGAAAGCTAGGTGCTCACGCCGTGTGGGCAAAAGGGCCACTGTCGAGGAAGAAAATATAAACTGTGAGGCTAACCCTTTGATGACTCTAGTTGAAACAGGCATTCCTAGCGCAAGGGAGGTTATTAGCCTCGAGCAGCACGAACACGCGCTAGCAGCCAAGGAGGGTGACATGGGCGAGGGCATCCAAATTCATTGTGAGGCTAATGACCAAGCAGCCTCAAACAACACCTATGTGTTAGATCAATGTGAGGCTAACCCCTTGCCTACTCTAGTTGATAGAGGAGATCTGAGTGCAAGAGGACTTGGACGAAGTGAGGTTATCTCTCTCACCCAAACCGAGCTAGACATACTCGAGCGGAGTTTGATAGATCCAGCACACCTGACCCAACATGTGAGATTACGGGGCACAACGCGGGAGAACCAGGGAATTCTGTTCTGGATAGGAGCAGTCTGGAAACAGTCGGACAAACAACACAGACACAGACTGGACAAACACAGAGGGTGTTCAGGACAAGAGCAGAGTAGACAGACTGGACAGGCACAATGTGTGTCCAGGACAGGAGCAGAGCAGGCAGACGGTCCAGACAAGCACAACACAGGAACAAGGGACGTTCCAAGGTTCTGGACAGAGACAAACGAGTGAACCAAGACAGCCAGGTTTGAAGGCTGTCTAGACATAGTCTAGACGAAGTGGGTTTGAACCCAGGCGAGGTATCACGACAACAACCCAGCCCGAGGTGCGGGCACAGTTTTGGGTCTTCTAGGTTGATACTTTGTTTAGTTGTTTTTGTTTTGTCTTAGTTTTGCTTTCATGGTTGTATCGGGACGATACAGGGACGTCTCAGAACACTTAAGCTATATAAGCTAAGTGATGAACAATAACCCTAAGTTTTTGGAAATCAATGAAATGAAATTTTGATTAAATGAAACTGTGAGTTTCTTCCCTCTAGAGAGGCCTGGTTACACTTGGCGGCAGCCATTGTCGTCCCATTCCAAGCTTGCCGGAGTCTCCATTTTCGTGAGCCGTAGGCCGGAATTGGTGTCTTGTGAGATCTATAGACGAACAATCAGAGGAATGGTGCCGGTGGCCATTACCGGAAGTTCATCTACGTTCTTCCTCAACTTAATTTGCTGAAACCGAGAGGCATGCGAGTCTTCCAACCACGGGAAGGCTGAGAGGCAACGACCAATGATTGGAGGGCAGCAGACTTGATGAGGCTGATCACGGTGTCATCTTCCCTGTTGCAACCATCGACAACTGGTAGTTCTTCAAGAGATAAGTCTCTGTTCTCTAACAGATTGCCATTGAAGTTTCTGTTCGTTCCAGTAGGTGATTCTAATGTTGCTGATGCCGGGAGCGATTCCATCCTATTTGGTCTAACACAAATGGTAGATCGAGCAATTATCGCTGATCTGAAGGATCCATCAATCGATCAAGGCAGTTGGTTCTAGCGCATTCATCTGGTTCACTATAGGGTGTTTAACACTACAACCAGATCGCTTGATCGTGAGTGATATCGTGAGATTTTTGTTGCCGAGTTGATTCCTTCCCTATTGTGTGTCTGCAATGAGGAATCGAGGAGAAATCAAAAGGGAATCGAGCCATTTTACTCGAAGAACAGTATGCTGTTCGGTTCCCTGTTTTATCACCAACCAGTCCCTGATCAATCTCATATCTGAAGCAAACATGTCTTGCTTTTGACAAACGGACACTGGGATCATCTTCCCAACATCCCAACGGTCAATCTGAGCTTTACTTGAGCTAAATCCGTGCCCAAACGAGAGAGAAATCGACCGATGAACAACATGTTGTTCAGACCTCTATTCTGCCGCCTACCATTGTCTGATCAGATGCAAATTTGAAGAAAACTGGAGCTCCTTTCGACAAACGGACACTTGTGTCACCTTTCCAACATCCCTACGGAGCTTCTGAACTTGATTTGAGTGGAATCCAATCAGTATCGAGGGAGATATCCTTATCAGATGGATTTAGGCAGAAATCGGCGATGATTTCCTGCAATCTCCGCCAGAACGGCGGCAGCGACCCCAAATTTATTAGAAATTGGGAAAAAGTTCATATACGGTGATCTGACTTTCTGTAGTTGATTTCTCATGATGCATTTGCTCTATTGCTGTTGATTAATCTGTGGAAATCTGTTTTTGATTTGGGCGAAATCGGTTTGGAATCGAGCGGAGGACTGGAACCTGTTTTGTCCATGTTCTGAGCTGAAACTAGACTGTTGGAGCCCCAAAACCCTTCAACGACTGGCCTCTGGAGATCTCCTTTGGACCTGGTCTCTTGGGCGTCGCATCCATGATGTCTCAGCTACCGTCAGACCAATTTTTGTGATTTTAGGAGATCGGATCGAGCCGTGGTGAATTCTTGAAGGTTGACTGGTTTTGAAACTCGCAGACAGCTTCTTGTGCCTGAACAGAACCTGATTCCTGTGGCAGTCTTGTGCCTTCCATGCTCAACAAGTCATACTTAGAATGCTCGGTTGGAGCTGATTTTTGGAGCGTTTCTTCATATCTATTAAGGGTGCTACAAACCAAATTTTAGCCCATTCTGAGCTACAGTTGATTTTTGGCCGATTTTTTTAAGTGTTTGCCAAGCTTTGAAAAGACAGAACTCAAACCTGCGAGAGGGATCTCGCTTGCTTCCCAAATCTGTCTTTCAGTTTGGGTTTTCACCTAAATCCGGTGACAATTTCCACCTTCTCAAGTTGATTTATGTTCCTGATCATGTCCTTGATGCGTTGTTGTTATTGATTCATGATCTGACTGGGAGAAGACGAAGGACAAGCTAGAGGCGAAAAGTTGCCCAGCAGCGTGCGTGCTTCGGCATTATTCGAAGCTTGCTTCACCCCAATCTGTTTGCTCCTGGGGTTAAAACACGATTTGGTGACGCTTTTCCTCTTGAGGATTTATGAGCTTTATTACTTGTATTACTTGGTAACTTCTGTATTCATTTGGAGGACCATTCACTTAGACGTGTCGAAGCTGGTTCGTGAGGTGCAGAACCTGCATTGTCCCTATCCACACTTACATTGCAGAGTTAGAAGGCATAGCTTACGCTGGGCTAAGCGGCGCTTGCTTCCCCCTCTCACACTATCAACAGGGGAATCATTGAATCACGGTGCCGAACTCTAACTCGCTGGAAATATACTGTTCCATCTTTATTGAGTAGTAACTCTCAGTTTTTATGTTTTGGAGCTAGCCACCACCGAGAGGAAGGAGCAGCCATAGAAACCCTGAGCTAGGCTGATCCGAGGGAGAAGAAGGGAGCACGCGGTCACCTTGTCCATGCCAGCTTCCCCCTAACACAACAAGCATATTAGGGGTTAATCCGTATCCAGCTAAGTGCATTCCCTTCTCCCTTCTTAGTTGAAGAAAATCCATTATAGTGACTTGTTGTTCACGTCTTGATCAAGGAGGACTCAATCCAGCAAGAAGACGATGATTCCCTAACCTTGAGGATGACGACGTGCTGATTGCCAAGGTTCGGCCTTCAGCCTTGGTGTGTGTTGAACTTGCTCCAACAAGGTAAGCACCTTGATCACCCTATAGATACGAGGGTGGGTGCTTTTTATTAGCAAGACAAAGCAAACATGCGTACAATCTGGAGGACAAAAATCAATTGATGAAAAGGGAAAGAAAATTAAGGAAATAAGTCATCAACGATTCCTTGATTACAACAATAAGAAGAGGGAAACTGCCAAACCAACAATGGAAATGCAATCTCACTGCATGAATCATTTTATCTGTAAATCAAAGAAAAGATATCTTTCCAAGAATGATTTGATGTAAATTGCCTATATATATTAGTGGAACCTCACCAACGATTATGGGGTGAAAGGGCATCGTCGTGGATGTAGGAGAACAATACTCCGAACCACGTTAAAATTCTAAGTGATTTCATTTTGTTGTCTTTGCTTGTTTTCCAACATGGTATCAGAGCTCTCATCCACCGTAAGACCCTAATATAAGGTGAAAATCATGTCGATCTGATGACATTAGGAAAGGACGACCAGTCCAGTAGAATCATCCAAACCCAAGGTACTCTCCTACCATTTTTTTCAGACACTGTGGTGCTGTTTTGAAGAAGAAACCGACCACGACCGGATTTGGGCGGAAATCGGCGGTGCTACAGGGCATTCCGCTGCCACAGTGACTGGTTCTTCATTTTTTCATCAAATTTGGGATTTTTCAGAAATTTGGTGCATTAATCTTGCAGTTTACCCTTTTATCTGCATGTTATCTTCGCTTGAAGTTGATTTCTATCATTGATTACACACTATTTGAATCAATTTCGTGTGATTTTTGGGCGCCCTCTCTGGTGGTAGAAGCAACAACACAAAGTATACTAGGCGCTGCTTTGTATCCCTAGCGCTAGTTACTGGAAAGGCCTAAGCAGTCGAGCAAGGATCGACTGGATTGCTAAGACACTGGAGATTAACTGGAAAATGTTTTGGATTTTTTTGCTGAATCCATGAACAATCTGTAATTTCTTGAAGTGTCCCCTGTTTCTGTAAAACAGACAGGGAGTTGCAGTGCCTGACTCCAGCACAAATCCTGCTGGTACTGTCAGTTCCGATGACGGCAGAGGTCAAACAAGGGCTCATTGGAACCATCTGCATTCGAGGACTCTTCCTGCAAAATTTCAGAATTTTTGAACCAGGCGTTGAGGAGGTATGAATTTTTGAACGACCCACTGTTGCTGTGACACTCAAGAACCAGCAGACAGGGCGTTTCTAAGAGTCAGGCATGACTTCCAAGGTGGAACATTTTTCATTGAAGATGATATAGAGGCCAAGCAAAGTGGCGTTGGATTCGCTCAGATGTCTAGTATTTTTGGACTAATTTGTAGATTTTTTGAATGATCTTTCAAAGTGCTACAGAATTTATAAGTGCTGCAGGTTTTCTGAAATTCCCTGCGACCTCCTGCGAGTTCCCTGTTTGAGGCATGACTTCCAAGGTGGAGCATTTTTCACTGAAGATGAATTAGAGGTCGAGCAAGGTGGCGTTGGATTCGCGTATATGTCTAGTATTTTTGGACCAAATTTCAGATTTTTTGAATAATCCTTTGAAGCGCTACAAAATTTATAAGTGCCGCATGTATTCTGAAATTCCTTGCGACCTCCTGCGAGTTCCCTGTTTGCTTTCCCATTTCCGTTTGGGAGTTGACGTCCCTCAACTGATTGACTGGAAATAAACGTCAATCTGCTGCCCGACATCCTCACCTTGATTTAGCCTTGCCTCCGGGCGTGTAGAAGTTTGGGTTATCTCCAAAGCTAGGGAGCTAAGGACACGAACCCACTCTACAAGACCACCTAGGGTTGGTGATGGTTTGCCCGACCTAGGCATGTATGGGCAGCTGAATGTGGATGAATGTTGATGTATGTTGAGTGAGCTTGAGTTGATTTGTGTACGCTACGATTGTAAGGCCTGAAACCCAATATTGTGTAGTAGGTTCAGCCTTAGTTTAGCATGGGGAAACTCTCTCTTGTACCCTTACCCTTGAGATTTTACCTCAGATTGTGTCCAGCGGGGTAGAAAATTTTGTAAGGCCAACTTGGGCCACATTTATCAGCCATCAAGAGTTCTTGGGAGGTTATGGTTTTCAGCTTTTGGGTTTCTGCAAGACCGGCCGTAACAGATTTTCTACCTCGTTGGACACAATCCCAACTAAAATCCCAAGGGTAAGGGTACAAGAGAAAGGTTCCCTACGCTAAACTAAGGCTAAACCTACTACACGATGTTGGGTTTCAGGCCTTACAATCGTAGCGTACGCAAATCAACTCAAGCTCACTCAACATACATCAACATTCATCTATATTCAGCTGCCCATACATGCTTAGGTCGTGCAAACCATCACCAACCCTAGGTGGTCTCGTAGAGTGGGTTCATGTCCTTAGCTCACTAGCTTTAGAGGTAACCCAAACTTCTACACGCCAGGAGGCAAGGCTGAATCAAAAGAGCACACACCCTCGTATCTATAGGGTGATCAAGGTGCTTACCTTGCTGGGGCAAGTCCAACACACACCAAGGCTGAAGGCCGAACCTTGGCAATCAGCACGTCGTCTTCCTCAAGGTTAGGGACTCATCGTCTTCTTGCTGGATTGAGTCCTCACTAATCAAGACGTGAGCAACAAGTCACTATAATGGATTTCCAGCAACTAAGAAGGGAGAAAGGAATGCACTTAGCTGGATACGGATTAATCCCTAATGTGCTTGTTGTGTTAGGGGGAAGCTGGCGCAAACAAGGTGACCGCATACATCCTTCTTCTCCCTTGGATCAGCCTAGCTCACGGTTGCTATGACTGCTCCTTTCTCTCGGTGGTGGCTAGCTCCAAAACATAAAAACCAAGAGTTACTGCTCAATAAAGATGGAAATAGTATATTTCCAGCGAGTTAAAGTTCGGCAGCATGATCCAATGATTCCCCTGTTGATAGTGTGAGGGGGTGAAGTAAGCGCCGCTTAGCCCGGCGTAAGCTATGCCTTCTAACTCTGCAATGTAAATGTGGACAGGGACAGTGTAGGTTCTACACCTCATGAACCAGCTCCAACACGTCCAAGTGAATGGTCCTCCAAAATGAATATAGAAGTTACCAAGTAATACAAGTAATAAAATTGATAAATCCTCAAGAAGAGAAGCATCACCAGATCATGATTTAACCCCAGGAGCAAACGGATTGGGGTGGAGCAAGCTTCGAATAACACCGAAACACGCGCGCTGCTGGGCAGCTTTTTGCTCCTAGCTTTTCCTTCGTCTCTTCACGTTCAGATCATGGATCAATGACAACAAAGCATCAAGGACATGATCAAGAACATAAATCAACTTGAGAAGGTGGAGATTGTCACCGGATTTGGGAGAAAACCCAAACTGAAAGATAGATTTGGGAAGCAGGCGAGATCCCTCTCGCAGGTCTGAGTTCTGTCTTCTCAGGCTTGGCAAACACTAAAAAATCCATTAAAAATCAACCGTAACTCATAATGGGCTGAAATTTGGTTTGTAGCACCCTTGAATAGATATGAAGAAACACTTCGAAAATCAGCTCCAACCCAGCATCCTAAGTATGTCTCGTTGAGCCTAGAAGGCGCTGGACTGTCACAAGAATCAGATTCTATTTAGGTGCATGAAGCTATGTGCGAGTTTTAGGACCAGTCGACCTTCAAAAATTCACCATGGCTCGCTCCGACCTCCAAAAATCATGAAAATTGGTTTGTAGGTAGATGATACACCAAGGATTGGACGCCCATAAGGCCAGATCAAAATCAGAACTCTAAGGTCAAGTCATTGAAGCTTTTCTTTTCCAACAGGTCGCAGGTTGAGGCCATGCAGAAACAAGGCCAACGCAGGAAAACGACTGGCGCTTGATCTCATATCATTTCCAGCCAATCAAAAGCATGTTTCCACGGATTAATCAACAACAATAGAGCAAAAACACAATCAGAAATCAACCATAAGAAAGTCAGATCACCATTTATGAAGTTTTCCTTAATTTCTGATGAACTTGGGGTCCCTGCCGCTGTTGTGGCGGAGAATGTAGGAAATCGCTAGAATCCGTCAGATGAGGATTCCTCCCTTGATACTGATCAGATTTTGCTGAAACCAAGTTCAGAAGCTCCGTAGGGATGTTGGGAAGGTGTCCCAAGTGTCCATTTGACAAAAAGAGCTCCAAATTTCTTCAGATTTGCATCTGATCAGAAAAAGGTAGGCAGCAAAATAGAGGTCCAAACAACATGCTATTCATCGGTCGATTTCTCTCTCTTTTGGGCACAAATTTAGCTCAAGTAAAGCTCAGATTGACCACAGGGATGTTGGGAAGATGATCCCAGCGTCCGTTTGTCAAAATCAGGTCCCGTTTGCTTCAGATTTGCGATTGATCAGGGATTGGTCGGTGGTAAAATAGGGAACTGGATAGTGTATTGTTCTTCGAGCGGAATGACTCGATTCCCTTTTGATTTTTCCTCGATTCCTTGTTGTAGTCACACAATAGGGAAGGAATCAACTTGTGCAACAGATCTCACATACGATCAAGCGATCTGGTTGTTGTGTTAGACACCCGATAGTGAACCGAATGAATGCGATAGAACCGTCTGCCTTGATCGATCCTTTAGATCAATGATAAACACTCGATCTACCGTTTGCGTTAGACCAAACATGTTAGAATCACTCTCGGCGTCAGCAGCGTTAGAATCACCTACTGGAACGAACAGAAACTTCAATGGCAGTCCGTCGAAGAACATGGACTTACCTCTTGAAGGACCATCGATTGTCGATGGTTGCAGCAGGGAAGACGACACCGTGATCAGCCTCATCACGTCCGCTGCCTTCCGTTTACCGATCATCGCCTCTCAGCCTTCCGGTGGTTGGAAGACCCGCACGCCTTTCAGTTTCAGCAAATGAAGTGGAGGAAGAACATATAAGAACTTTCGGTAATGGCCACCGGCGCCATTCCTCTGGTCGTTCATCTATAGATCTCACAAGACACCAATTCCGGCATACGACTCACGAAAATGGAGATTCCTGTAAGCTTGGAAAGGGACGGCAATGACGGCCGCCAAGTGTAACCAGGCCTCTCTCGATGGAGGAAACTCACTGGTTCATTTAATCAAAAATTTACGGTAAAAGTTTCATCACTTAGCTTATATAGCTACAGTGACTCGGGACGCTCCTGAACCGTCCCGATACAAGAACTTAAACAGAACTGAGACACAAGAAAAACGTTGTACAAGAGTAACGGTATGGCTGAGTCGGCCCACCAAGAAGACTCCAAACCAGGTTTTCTCCTCGCTCCAAGTTGCTGCCGTGAAGTCCAGCCTGGGTCCAAACCCACTTCACCTAGACTCGGTCTAGACGGCCTTCAACTCTGGTTGTCTCGGTTCTCTCGTCTGTCTCTGTTTTGGACATACGAACATCATCTGTCTCACGTGTGTCCCTGCAATCTGTCTGTCCTGAATCCGTTCTGGGCCTATGGACGCTCTCTGTTCCTGTCCAGTCTGTAAAGTCTCTATTTGTCTCAGCACAGACTGCTCCTGTCCAGAATCTGTTCTGGACACCTGATCATCTCCTGTTCTGGTCCAATCCGTCCAGACGCTGCTCCCCAGTCCTGGAACAGTCTGTCCTTGTGCAGGACACAACTCCTCATGCTCAACCAAGTGTGCTGGGTCTATCAAACTCCACTCGAATACGTCTCGCTCGGTCCGGGTGAGGAAGATAATCTCACTTCGTCCAAGTCCTGTTGCGTTAAGATCTCCTCTAGTAGTTAGCCTCACAATGAGCTAACACGTGGGTGCTACTTGAGGCTGCTGACTCATTAGCCTCACATCGTTGTACCTCGCCCGCAACCGTGGCGCCTTGATGATTAGCCTCCCTTGCGCCCAAGCCTCCTTCCTTGCTCGGCTCAACAAACCTGCAAGACAAGTTAGCCTCACAAAGAAAAGGATAAGCCTCGTTAGCGGGCTCCTTTCCCGTGCGGTGCTGGCGCCTGACACCACTTTCGGCCGCTCTCGGCCATCTTCGGCGCGCATCGTCGGTGCTTGCCCGACCCTGTGGCCGGCTGCTCTCGGCCACGTCTCTGTCCTTGGCAAGCTCGTAGGCTGCCCCGTAACAGATCCACCTTCCTTAGATTAAGCTTGTCCCCAAGCTCTAGTAGGAAAGAGGTGGCGAATCCGTTCCCATTGCTCCCACCATGTCCCGCTATCAGGACCTTCCCACTCAACTTGCACCTCATGCCTTGGTCGACCATCACGCTGCACATGTCGATGCCGAAGAATGCGGTATGGCGTAGGGAGCTGCGGTGGTATCTCCTGAACCGATCCTGGATTGGCCCAAAGTGAGGCTTCAACCTCGTAACGTGGAACACTGGGTGTACCATGGCTGACTGTGGTAAGGCAAGTCTATATGCAGCCTTACTGATCCTCTGCAAGATGGGGAACATGCCATAATAACGTGGTAGAGGCTTGGAGTAGGGCTGACTCAAGAGAGACTTCTGCTTCAAGGGAAGCCTCTTAAGCCATACATGGTCTCCAACGACGAATTCCCTATCCTTTCTACCACGGTCGTAGGATTGCTTCATCCGATGTTGGGCTTTGACAATATGTTGCTTCAATGAAGCTAGCACCTCATCACGAGTGCGTAAGCTGCTATCAATCTCATCATCAACCGACGTTCCCTCCTCATATTTAACAATCTGAGGTAGAGGATACCCATACACTGCCTCATAGGGGGCTACCCCGTGCTCGCATGAAGGCTGGTGTTGTATGACCACTAAGCCCATGCTAGATACCAAACCCATGTGTTCAGTCTATCCCCCACATAACAACGTAAATCCGTCTCAAGAGTGCGGTTGATGATCTCACTCTGACCGTCCGTTTGAGGGTGGTGTGCGGTACTGAACAAGAGTGTAGTGCCAGCCATCCTCATGTAGTCCTTCCAAAACTGGCTCATAAAAATAGAGTCTCGATCGCACACTATGGTGTTTAGCATACCATGTAATTTTCTGACGTAGTTATGGTACACCTCGGCCACCATTGGCCCATGGTATTGCTTAAGTAGTGGAGCAAAGTGGGCATATTTTGTCAAACGGTCCACCACAACAAGCACCGCCTCCTTGCCTTCGGATTTGGGTAAGGCATCGATAAAATCCATTGACACTTCCACCCAAGGTTTGGCCGGTATGGGCAAGGGGTTGAGTAACTCGGGAGGCTTCACGACCTCATATTTCTCCCTTTGGAAAACTAAACATTGCTTGACCAACTGACGTATGTCTGCCTTAGAACCTTCCCACAAAAACTGCCCATGTATACGGCTAGCGGTCTTGGCCGCTCCTTCATGCCCGACGACTTGTTTGGAATGAAAGTGTTCAAATATCTCATGCTTTAAGGGAGATGTCTTGGGTATAAAGACCCTACCCTTCCGCTGTAATAACCCTCCTTTCATGCGGCAATGAGGAATGGAACCGGGGTTTTGAGTAAGGGAAGCAATGAGCAACCAAAGCTTGTCATCTTCCTTTTGTGCTGCCTCAATCCAATTCCACAAATCGGTTTCCCCACCATGGATAAGGTCATTAGCTGCTCACCAAGTCGAGATAAAGAGTAGCAGCTGTGTTGTCGGGTCCATGCTTGTATTCGATGGAAAAATCATAGCCAAGGAGTTAGGCTAACCATCGTTGTTGTGTCGGAGCTGACACTCTTTGCTTCATCATATAGCATAGACTTAGACTGTTATGATCGGTCCTCACCACAAATCTTCTACTGATCAAGTACAGGCGCCACTTCTCCACAGCCAACACAATAGCTAAGAACTCTTTTTCATATGTGGAAAGTGATTTGGCTTTACTCGTAAGAGCCTTGGACATGAAGGCGATAAGATGTCCGGATTGACTCAAAACTGCACCTACACCAATGTCGCTAGCATCCGTCACAAGAAATTCTTTGGTGAAGTCAGGTAATGTCAAAACCGGGGCTGATAACATAGCTGCCTTCAGTTGATCAAACGCCTTCCTAGCTGGATTCGTCCATGAGAAAGACCCTTTCTTCAGCGTTCGGGTCAAGGGTGATGCGATGAGGCCATAATTTTGGATAAATCTTCTATAGTAGCCGGTTAAGCCAAGGAAACCGCGTAACCCTTTGGTGTCTTTCGGCATAGACCACTTGGTCATGGCATGTAGTTTCTCGGGGTCTGCCCTAACCCATCCTTGGATACAATATGACCTAAGTATCCTATAGAGTCCTACCCGTAGGTGCACTGGGACCTTTTTGCATACAACGTGTTGTCCCTTAGGATTTGAAGGACCCGCCGAAGATGATTTGCATGCTCCCCAATGCTCTTGCTATAAACCAAGATGTCGTCGAAGAATGCAAAGACAAGATCTCTAAGGTGCTGCCGAAAGAGATCATTCATGTACCGTTGGAAGGTGGCCAGTGCATTGGTGAGGCCAAATGGCATCACTAAGAACTCATAATGTCCATCATGAGTCCTAAACGCCGTCTTGGGTATATCCTTCTCCTCCATTCTTATTTGACGATACCCGGCGCGTAAGTCTAACTTGGAGAATATTGTTGACCCGATTAACTCATCTAAAAGCTCATCTATAACCGGGATGAGATGTCAAGCTTTGACGGTTGCTTCATTTAGTGCCCTATAGTCGATGCAAAATCGCTATTGCTGGACCGAATGATCCCACTCTCCAACATCTCCTTTACCAACCTTTCAATCTCAATTTTTTGAGTGAACCCATACCTATAAGGCCTGACATTGACAAGTTCCGATTCGTTCGTGATATTGATTTGGTGATCATGTGATCGTCAAGGAGGCAACCCTTTTGGTTCCTCAAATATATCAGCATATTCATCTAACACATGCTGAATTTCTGTGGGCACAATCTCAACCGATGCTTCAACGGGTGAAAGATCCGTGGCCATTGCAAATAACAAGAGTGCTGGCTGCTGTGCAACTAAAGCTTTGAGGGCTGCTTTTGGTTTGATGCTTGAGTTCATGGCTGTCAAGGTGATTCGCTCATCACCACCCTCCTTAGGAAAGCTCATCCTAAGATTGGCAAAGTCCCAATGGATTACCCCTAACGTCTCTAGCCATTGGATGCCCACGACAATATCATTGGATGCCCACGACAATATCAACTCCGCCGATAGGTAAGACAAACACGTCCACTTTGAATGGTGTTTTATGCATCACAATCTCTAGATCTTTGCATTGCCCCTTGCAAGAGAGTTTAGACCCGTCTCCGACCATAACCGGAAAAGGGGTTTGGGGCTCAATGGTGCACTCTAACTTTTGAGCTGCTTTTAAGCTCATGAAATTGTGTGTAGCTCCCGAGTCAAGGAGAACCATTACCTTTGTCTTGTTGACATAACCTTGGACTCTCATTCTTTTAGCTTTGGTCGGGTCGGTCAATGAATGACAAGACTTGTCTTCACCGAATGCTGCCTCAACGAGAACTTCAACTGGAATCTCATCTTGGTCACTAGATTCATCATCCACCTCCGGTGGTTCCTCACCATCTTCTAGGACCACAAATAGCATCATCTCTTTGCACACATGGCCTTTATGCCACTTTTCCTCACAGTTGTAACATAACCCTTGCTGGAATCAACAGTCTCTTTCCTCCTTGGTTATGTATTTAATCTTTCGTTGAGGATGCTTAGCCGGCTGGGTCTCTTTTCTTTTGAAGTTTCCCTTATTGGTAACGGGTGGTTTGGCTCGGTGTGAGTCAAATCCCTTTGTTTCTTTCTTAAGGGACTGCTTCTTTTCAATCTTTTCTTCCTTATCTCTGGCCACTTTCATACACATTCAAAGATCCCATGATACTTGAGTTTGGACTGCCAACGAATTTCGGGCTTTAGGCCTCCGATAAATGCCCCAACAAGGGTGTCGTCATTCCAATGGTCAACCAAACATGCTAGCTTCTCAAATTGGTGCTGGTATTCTGTTACAGACCCCGTTTGCCTTAGGTTTTTCAGCTGCACATTGAAATCCCGGTGGCTAGCCTTCTCAAACCGTTCCACTAGACTTGCCTGAAATTGCTCCCACGTTTGTTCCGGTTCCCTTACCGTGGTCCATTGGTACCAATGAAGGGCATCATCTTCAAAGTACATCATAACGTGATAAATTTGGTGGTCGGGGTGAATTCTTTGGCATTGAAAGTATTTTTCTACCTTGCATATCCAATCCCTTACCTTTGTTCCATCTAACGTCGGGCATTCCATTTTGGGGTGTGGCATGCGTGCCTCATCCCTTGGCCTATTGTGATGGATTGTGTAGGTTCGGCTGGTGGTTCTGTGTTAAGGGTGGCTGCACCATCGTCGCTTGTCTCGGCTTCCTCGGGTGCCTTAGCAGCCTGTTTTTCCTTACGTCCCATGGCTGAATATCAAACTGTATATGCCGTCACCAATCTGCAATTTCCTAGCTGCCAAGCTGAACCGAACTGAGCTGAAAATACCACCAAGACGCTCTGATACCAAACTGTTACGGCTGGCCTTGTAGAAGCCCAAAAGCTGAAAACCGTATCCTCCCAAGATCTCTTGATGACTGATAAATGTGGCCCAAGATTGGCCTTACAAAATTTTCTACCCCGCTGGATGCAATCCCAGCTAAAATCCCAAGGGTAAGGGTACAAAAGAGAGCTTCCTGGTGTCTCCAGTCTAACCTGTGAAGAGTTGTACTCTTGGACCGAAAAGGAAGAGATACAGAAAGGAGAGGCAGGTCCCCACATGCAAGTAAAATAGAGATGTCAATGAATCGGATTCAGATAAGATATATCTTCAATCATATCCGCTTTTTTTTGGATATTCACAGATTCTAATAAAGAAAAGTCATATCCAAATCCCAAATCCAATTTTACAATCCGAATCCAATTTTTATATTTATTTCCGAATCCGAATCCAAATTTTGAACCAGATTTTGCCATTTTTCAAAATTTAATAGCATTAGATGCAAGTTATTTGTCTAAAAATGAATCTTATCTGAATCCATATCTGAACTTGATCGGATATTTATGTATATCCGAATCCGATTCGATTTTTTAATGGGATGTTAATTTTTTTTCCATATCTGATTTTTTCGGATTGGCTCGGTCTGATATACGATTTAAATCAGATATATTGACATCCATTGGAACACATAAGATCTTACCACTAACATAGCTCTAAACCCTAAGGGCGAGGGAAAAAAAGATGAAGGGCGCTGTGGCCCGTGCTCAACCAAGTGAAATTAATCAGTTTGAATCTTGATGGAGATTAAACCTGATGTGCGCTCAATCAAGCTTAAAATTATTTGGGACCTTAGCTTCTTTTCAAATACCATCTAATCAGATCGAGATCGAACGAACTTGAAACATTTTCTTGCTGCGATGGAGCAAGAGTTCCGCAGAGATGCAGAGCTAATAAAGCAGAATTAGAGCGAGGTTATGACATTGCCTCACTTTGCTGGCGTTTGATTAAAGTACATTGTGTGTTTCGAACATATGTTCTTAAAATATATATTCAAGAACACTATGTTTTTGTTTGAAGAAAAAACAAATTTATGTGATTATCTGTGACTCTTGAACCTGTAAACAACAGATACGATCAAATATTAGCTTTGTATCAATGTTATTTATTACATTCACTGACGTTGCTATCGCTTTATTGTTGCTCATAAAAGACTAAAAGCCTGGTTCATGAATTTATGTCGAAGATTAGAACGGATTCATGCATACGAAATGTATGCGGATATATATCTCAGAAATAAAGTAGACTCGTAAAACACTAAAATATTGTATTTTATGAAGTTGATGTAAAAAATTAAAAATTAAAATAAATTCATGCATTGTGGTGGTGCTAGCTCGAGGGCAGGTTTGTTATTTGAGTAATTTTCACGGGCCATGCCGACCAGTTCTTTTGCCAAAAACTGAGTATATAAGCCACGTGGAAGCACTCGGAAAACAGGTCCGTGTAACCTGAGAAGAATCAAACGAGGAAGAGATGGACGAGAAGAGCGTGATTGTCGCCGAGGACTCTCCTTCTGCTGCGGCATCGGAACTCTCTGCTGTCCTCTTCGGTAATCTCTCGTCCCTCCTTTTTTTCTGCGAAGTTCCGCTGGATCTTTCATCTCCTTGAGGCATCCCGGCGAAATTCGGCCGGAAGTCCCAAGAGCGAAGAGGATCTCGTGAAACCATCGCCATTCCCCCTTCTCCAACGTCCAGGGTGTTCTGGATACGGCTGCCGATCCATTCTCCCTCAGCACGCTCTTGAGCCTCATGGAGCCACTCCTCCGTTCCGTTACCGAGCATGCTAGGCAAAAAGCTCCTCCGCCGCTGGGATTGGAGCCGGCACCTCGCTAGGACTCTGCGGTTCCCCCGTCCCCGCTTACATCCCATGCTTGGGAGAAGTAAGATCCAAAATTTGTTCGTCAAATGACCGGGACATGAGTGACGGCTGCCTGGCCCCCTGGGTGGCCGGGAAAATTTGGAGGGAAAACGACTGAAATTTTCAGTCATTTTGAAAATGAAGATTGACCTAAATGCCCTTAAGCGTCGCGTTGGAGGCGGCCCCCCAACTGGGTCCGTCTCCGAGGCAGAGATCTCTGTTAGGGCGATCTCTGTTAGGGCAAGTTGTACATTTTTTTTGGGGTGACATTAAAGTTTATAAAATATGTTGATATATTTATTGAACTTTATTCAGCTTTTAGTTTATAAAATATTAGAAAAAAGAAAGTTGCCTTGGGGAGGTTTGATTGTTTTTCACCTTTCTCGCCCTAAGACCAAGCATTGATTAAACAAACGTGATTCTTTTATTGAACCTAACTACATGAATTAAGCATCGAATTTAATATTGGATTACATCCAAATCTTTGCCATTCGTAATGTTATAAATATATTAGCTACTTGAAAAGAAGGGGAGAGAGACCGACTTAGCCTTATAGTATCCAATTCACCTTTTCAGCAAAATGACACGGGTTTCCCTTAGCTATATCACGCCAGACAAATGATACAAGACCCCTACTGATATTAACAGAACGAGCTGTTGTCCGCAACATATGAGCAGTGGTTTCAATATATATATATTTTTAATGTTTACTTGGGAGAGCATAAAATCCGCAAGACCATACTCTTACACCATTCTAGTTTATTTTGGGACTTGAGTAGACCTATAACGCTTGAGTAGACCTATAACGCATCCTTCAACTTGGTGTCATGCCAGCCATCATTTACAACAACCCAGAACAGAAGAATCATACACTGAAGCATGACAGGGATTGCAAGATTCAAACTTTAAACTTCTTCACTGTGAGCCGTCTTCCTGCCTGTTGCACTAAGTCCCTGCAGATTCTGAAGGCTCTTACACAAGAAAACTGCATTATTTTCAGTATTTCTATTAACCTTTATCAGAGAAGGACGAACGCCAGTAAGAAAAAGTTTAATCAGGCCAATGGTGATTATTCATGAGTCCGTGACTGCAATCTGATCCATGTCTTATCCACTAATTACAGATCAAATGCAGCAAGCACAAGCAGCATATGACAACATGCTTAAGATGATCAGGTGATCTTCTCTCCTGTTACATACTTTCCTCAGTCTTATGTTAATTTTAAGCTTAATCTAGGTCTGGGTCATCAAGTTGTTGTTTGTTCTTGCGTCGGAAATCGGTGTTTGTTCTAAGCAAATTGGTTGATCTTGATCATGATCAGACCTCGAATGACTCTGGGTGAGCATACATGTTCTTGGGGAGTCTAACTGGATCCACATAGAGTTGGTCCGGAGTTTGGGCATGCTACAGGATCGGCCATCTTTGGTCTAGGCTTGCATTTTAGTCCCTGATACGTGATTCGTCTTCATTTAATCCCTTGGTTTCTCATTTCCAACCCTCAAGCTGCGGGGGCTCCAACAAGTCCAGGCCTCAGGTTCATGCCTTCCAAGCAGCCTCTGATAGTTCAACTTGAACTTAAGTTTGTCACTGAACGGGTCTCTGCCATGTCCTTGTTTGGCAGGCTCCACGAATTGTTGAGGCGTCCAACTAGTGGTGGGGGAATTCAGATCTATTTGAATCTGTGATCTGGCTGATGATCCGATCTTCTCTCGTCGTGTCACCATGTACCCACGTCCTGTGACAGGTTAGGTTTAGTCAAACCAAAAGCGTGTTGTACAAATACCATGAACAGAGACAAAATGCTCCCTGATCTGCACCAACTGCGTCCGCAAGTGAAAGTGTGCGTGTCTACTTATTGAAGCTTGACTGGTTTCCTTGGATTAAATTGACAGTGAGATAGATAGAAGCTCTTCTGAGATAACGGAGGAAGTGGGCAAATGCAAGGAATGGGCAATTGAGAGGAAGAAGATGGTGGAGGAGGAGAAGGAGCGTTTCCGGGTAGCTGCTCTTAGTGCCTTGGATCTCCTCAACACAAGCGGCCCCTGATGGCACCACCAGGTTCTGCCCCTCCACGTTCTCCTCCTCTGCACAAGAAAGATGATATACCTAAAAACTTCTTGAAAGTCACTAGACGTACAAAATAGTTGGTCGTAGCTTTTGTTCAAGCTTTGCCATGTGCAGCTCCCTTGGCCAATTAAGCACCGCTAAATCTGAAACTCTCTCTCTCTCTCTCTCTCTCTCTCTCTCTCTCTCTCTATATATATATATATATATATATATATATATATATATATATATATATATATATATATATATATATATATATATATATATATATATATATAATCCACCCATCTTTCATAGCAGACCACTCGATGCATGACGGCCGTATTGATGGACCTTCAAATGGCCAAAGGATTTCAACTCGACACACACATGAAAAATTCTATGCTGCCATGGACGGATGGCTAAAAATTAATAGTTTCTTGTTAAAGTACCCAGAATTAATTCCTAAATAGATCATGAACTGTTGCTGCATCATAAATCGTCGTTAATGCGCTGTTTTTTAATAATAATTTCATCCATCAGCAACATCTTACAAGCGTCAACATAAAACTCCCCTATAATTAACACGTAACACAATTAATGAGCATCTCTTGATATGCATTTTAAACATAATCTAACTACATGCCGTTCTGTCATTTTTGAGGCATGTTCATTAAGAAATGTTGGTAAAGAATTTAATAGCACAAAAGAAATAATCTGATAAAAGATTTAGACAATCAAACGAGGGAAAGCTCCTATGCGCAGCAACACAAATCTGCTCCGATGGGGAGGTTACGCCGAGGCACGGGGCTCCACCCCAGCGTGAACAGCAGAGTTCGAGAGAGTTTTTGCTTGCTTTAATTTTCACATTTTATTTTTATGTTTTCTTTGTCTACTTTGTTAAACATTATCCTGGAAGGCCAAAATAGCTTGTAAGGCTCCATGCGGGCCGAAGATGCTCTTTTCCCATCGGAAATTCAAGCCATCCATGGCCACCAGTCGTAAGAACAATGATTCATGAACACGAGTCAAGTTCAATCGACCAGGCAGCCCACACCATAATTTCCAATTAGAGATACCGCACAACATGCGCCCATCCATATCAAGCTTTAGGGCTATGATTAGAAATCCCGTTTAGAAGGTAACGGACAGAATAATTAGCTAATTTCACATAAACCCAATGATCTCAAATCCAATTAGCAATATCTGCCGCTAAATAAAGCCTCGTTCGACAACCACAATCCTATAGGCTCTTCTACTTGATCATAATAGGAGGACGCCCATACTTATGCAAGCATAGCTGAGTCGCAACTAATCCAACACCCAAAGCAAGTCGGGCATCTACCCCAATCTTTTAAGACAGTTTTATAGAACTTTGTGTGAGTTTTCGTTGTCAAACACCCCCTTATTATTGCACTATGTTGCTATAAAATGGAGAGCTAGCGAGGAGGCAGTATGAAGCATCTCCAACTAGCCATAAAATGGAGAGTTAGTGAGGAGGGAGTATGAAGCATCTCCAACTAAGCAATTCAAGACTGAATTTGTTTTAATATCATTATATCAAAACCCAGCAACCCACTTTAATCTAAATAACTAAATACCCAGCAGCCCAATTTTATCCATCAGAGATTTTTTAGTGGCACTCACTTTTGACTAACAATTATTTGTTCTAGGAGTTGAAATTGTTTGTAACAGTTGACGATCATCCAACAAACATTTTTGTTTTGTATAGCCTGTTAATTTTCCCTTGCATAAAAATCATCACCTGTGAAATTTGACAAACCATAGGGCAAAAGAAATGTTCCAGACAGGGACACAGAGAAGAGAAAGAGAGAGAGAGAGAGAGACCACACCAGTAGATCACTAGGAAATCAACTCAAAAAATAAGTTATTTTTACACAGTCAAAATTGGAACATATATATTCTTAACCAAAAAAGGGGGAAAAGGAAACAGGCACATAACCTTTAGCCTTGTATCCTTTGGCCTTGATCTGTACACGATTTTACAGCACTGCTGAACAGAGTACTTACAAGTTCCGGTCAAACCACTGTCTGCACATATCGACAACTGGAAGGGCATTTGACAGCAAGGCCTGCAATATTTGGAAGTAAATCCTGTTAGTGTTAGAGCAATGTGCATCCTCCACTAAACCATTCATTTCCCAGTCCGCAGATGAACCAGCAGTAATGACAGGAAGATAAATGCAAGTTTGCCCCAAGATTGATACGAGAATCAAAATGGGTAACATACGACAATGAATCAGCTAGTAGCAAGCTGAGTTGATTTGTGCAAAGAAACCTGAGGACTGTACTTTCTAGAATTTAACTTCCAAGTGCAGTAAGGGCAACTCCTCCGTCTTAAAGGACACAACTTAGTATATATACAGGCCTGGTTCCTGTTCCATAGTTTGATCAACTCCTAACCATCAAAGTAAGACCTTAGAATCATCGAAAAAAAAAAGCTGCTAAGAATTTTTAACAATGAAAGTTGGGAAGTTTTACTTTGTGAAGAGCATAGAATTAGAGAAACAAGTATGTTTAGCAGCAAGATGCCAAAAGAGAGCTTTGTTATGGGCAGGATTTAGTTTTGCAGGACATAAAAAGGCTGGAAGAGTGCATATGGGGTATCGACTGAAATAAAACAGAAAACTTATATGGCGTTCAGTAAGAAAATACTGATAAGGCAGCGTTTAACTTCTGTAAATTTTTGTTTTGATGTAATGTAAGAAGTGTCTATTACAGAGGCTAAAAAAATTGTACAGGACAATAGAGCATGAGAACTGATACCTGATGGGCTACATAATCAACATCTGCTGTGCTTCCATTTCGAGATGCAATCTGAAATGCTGTCTTCAGTCGGCCACAGATAACACATGCTATTACCTTCCTGCAATGTGTGATTGGAAAAACAAAATGAACGAACCATTCACAGTCAATACAATTATTCTGGACCAGAAAACTACAAATCCTTACAGCCACAAGGATTGCCCCAAAGAGCAGCAAAATTATAGGGACTTTTGAGATGACTGCTTACTAGAAAATTAATAGGCAGTTCAAGCTTACATATCAATAACATTCAATAACCTTTTAGCTCTCCAATTTATATCTTACGCTTCGACCAAAAAATCAATGATCAAAATGTTACCTGTGCACACTTTTTAACATGTCAATAAGTCGATCTGGCCTTTCTCTGTGCTTGTTTGCATATATGACAATGGCAGCCAGAAGAACCTATATTAAACACAAACACAAGAAATATTTTACATCTTTTTATGGACAAAGAACAACATCAATTGATAACCCAGAACCAACCAGCATTAAACCAATTGAAGTTCTCAGTTTGTATCTTTACAGAGTCAAAATTCCATTAGCCATCTTGGTTGGAAGGTAATCATTGATAACATGTCAAGTTATAAGTCACCAACCTGGCCCAAGCATTAACTTCCCCAAAAAAAAAAAAATCCTCATAGGTGGACTCTTGCCTATATCGTTGGACGGAAAGACCTATATAGCTGGAATCTACTTAAATGCCCAAATACTAGCTCAGCCCTTCATGTCCAAATACCAGCTCAGCCCTTCACGCCAAGCAGTTTATGGCCTTGATAGTGCTAAAACCTAAAGAACCTCAAAAGGTCTTGAACTTTTTACTAAGCTGACTTTGCAGTATCACTGGATTCACCAGATCCAAGTTCACAAAGAATAATTGAGAATAACAGTCTACAAGATCAGATCAAGATTGTACCTGGTCCCAGTCACTATCATCGATTGTACCCTTGATATTCCTTAGAAACTCTGTCAATTGATTTCCTTTCTTTCTCTCAGCAAGTGATTTTGCCACAGCAGCATAAATGTCAACAGCTGCAACAAAGATTACAAATAAATAAGTACAACTCAGAAATAAAGATGAGGATCCAAAGAAGATTATCAAGTGACAGTATAACGATAAAGAGATCAAGTATCAAGCGGTTACCAGGAAGGTTGAACTCATAGATTACTTGAAAAGCTAAATCAAAGTTCTTTTCGGCAAGCGTTTCAGCCACCTCACATCTTCTCCTGATAAAGAATGCCAAGTGTAAAATGCAGAAATTCTGTGATGGCACTAAACCACAAGTTGAAATTTGAACGGATCAACTTATAAAGCAATAATCAAAATTTTGAGCAGATAATCTCATAGCACATAAATGTATGATAATGCGTAAATGCACAACAATCCATTTTGGCTCAGCCGTTTATGTATGAGAAAAAATGACAGCTCATCATTTCCATGAGCAGTCTACTGCTTCTGTCTAGGGAAAGTACCAACACCATCCTCTTGATCTCCCGAACATTTTGAGTTCAAGCAAAAGATAAATGTATTTCAGGCCAAGATAGATAAGCGAAATATTTGGGAGAGAATGTAGAACAGGGAAAGATCAGCACAGTTCCTGTGACCCATAGCTGATTAGAAGTTCGCTACCAACCTACAGCATTTCAGCCTTCAGTTATATCTTGTTATTGACCTTGTCCAGCAAAAAGAAGGACAATAGAACTCAATGTTATAAAAGGCGTAGCGTATCGCGTATCGGTCGGGCCGACCTATACGTCGTATCGTAACGTATCGCAAACGTAGCGTAGCGTATCGTAAAATTAATTTTTTAATTTAAAAAAATATTTTAAAATCAGAAAAAATAGAAAAAAATCATTAAAAATCTGAAAAAATGAACAACAAATCAGAAATCAAGAAAAATGTATTCAAATATAAAAAAGATCATCATACATAAGGAACATTCATGTGTATCAACGACATATTCAAAAATAAGAAATCAAATCTTCAAGAATAACATATAAGCATCCATCACAATTTTAAACTTGAAAATTTTATAGAATCTTAGGACTTAGAGTCTTAGGACTTGGAGTTTTAGGACTTAGATTACATCACAATTTTATGAGTTCAAAACATATAGTTATCATCTTTCATGATTCAATGATAATATCTCCCAAATTGAAGAATCCTTGGTTATTTTTGATGAAAATGGGCAAAATCTCTACCTCCTACGTCTATTGGAGTCTTTAAATACAAGAAGAGAGAGAGGGAGGAGTGTTTAAACTTTGAAAAAACAAAGAATAATGTGTTTTCTCCCGTATCGTACGATACGGCCCCCGTATCGCACGATACGGGCGATACGCACGCGTATCGCAAATTTATAGTGTACCGTATCGTTTGTCTTGATACAGACGATACGTATCGTACGATACGCGTCCGTATCGTACGATACAGATAACATTGATTAGAACTTCTCACTCAGGAAAGCAGTCTCTTAACACCACAAGATAAATATCGGAAACACAGCCTTATAGCTTCCAAGTAATTCAAGGTAAAAAAGACAATATTTTGAACAAATTTAATTTATGACACAAACATGTTAATATGATATTGCATGCACTATGCTTCATTCTGTTGTTTAATTCAGCAGAGGCATGATATCAAAATCTGAGGCTCTCAAATTCCCATTCATGAACCCTAATCAGCAAACAAGCAGTTCCTCCAACATCATAGAGGATTGAAACAGAGAAAGAAGCCTCTTGATTGGGACCCAATTCTATAACCTCATCCTATCAGGCATCAGCCCAGGCCTTTTCTCTATCTAGTGTGGATTTTGTAAAGGGTTTATCTTTTCTTCACCCATTTGATGTAGGTGCCCTAATTTTTTTAATGTAATCTCCTGGCAATAAAGGAAGACGGTAACTACAACAACTTTCAGCATCAAAAAAAAAAATTGTAGTTCCAGAAAAGTCAAAGCAGTATATCTAAATTTGAGAAATTTGATTACACTTAATACTGTACAACTAGTTGAGCTGCTCAAGCTTAGCTGAAGTTTGAACTGAAGGCAAATTCATTTAATCAAACAAGTCAAGCCCAAGTTACATAAGCTTACCATGTTTAAGCTCTTTGAGTTTGTACTCAATGGGTATGATATCAAGTATCAGGGACTCTTCAAAAAGCTTGTTGCACCTGAGTCGGCACAACCCATGTGTAGGCGTGGGTTATGCATGCTGCAACAGCAAATTGCTTTCTTTCTTATTGAAGCGTTAATAAGATCATTTCTTGTTCATTGTTAATTGCTAGTGTTATTATTTGTAGACAATCATATGTATAGCCACACCTGCATCTCGCACCTGGACATAGATAATATCTTTCACAATATTATTGTGCAAAAGATGTTGTAGGCTATGTCACACGGATACGTCTGGAAGGGTCGAGTACCGGTGTCGACACGCCGACACGGGGATACCGACACGGCGACACGGCTGGATACGTTTTGGATCGGGTCTGGGTCAGACCCGATCCAAAACACTTTTATAACCCATTTTTTTATCCCACTTTTTGTTTTACGTAAGCTCATTTACCCTCGACCTTCCCTCCACGCCCGACGGCTTCCGCAGCAGGCGACGGCGACCTCCGGCGATCGACGGCGACGACGGGCGACGACGACCTCCGGCGATCGACGGCGACTTCCGGTGGCGTCCGGCGGCAGGCTGCAACAGATAAGGATACGTTTTGTCGCTTATTTTCGATAATAGAAGTTAGGGTTTCAACTTTGGGGATTTGGGGATTTTGCCGATTTGGGGATTTTGCCTTCGTTGTTGTTCATGATGCTAGACGATGATGAATATGTGATATCTCGCTGTTGTTCATAATGTTCCTGTTCACTATTCGCTACAACATGCTTATCTACCCTCGACAACCACTGTCATATCTCGCTGTTGGTCCAATGTTCCTGTTCACTATTCTTAGAGACTTGAACAGACTTACTTGAACAACAGAAGCATGCTGTAAAAGAATATAAATCCGAATTTGAAATTAAACTGAAAAGGTTTAATTTCATGTTTGAAATTAAATCAGCTATGACTTATGAGTTATGAGATTGGTTATGACTTATGAGTTTATGAGATTGTAAGAGTGAATTATTAATTTCATGTTTTTTTTATTTTTTTGAATATAATATTTGCCGTATCCACGTATCCTATAATTTTGAAAATGCCGTATCCCCGTACCCGTACCCGTATCCATAAGATACCCGTACCCGTATCCGTGTGACATAGGTTGTAGGTATAGTGGTTGCCTCACTTATTAGTTAAAACTATTGTCACAAATATTATAATTAAAAAAAAATACAAAAGGAAAGGAAAAATGAAGGAAAAGAACGAAAAAAGTGAAAAAATTACAATATTTTGCAAAAAATGGCAAACTGAAAATAATGTGCTCTTATCTCTTTCTTTCTTTTCCTCCTTTTTTCAGGAAAAATGTTTTTAATACGTTTTGAACTTTTTTGGGTTTCTTTTAACATTTTAATAACTGTAAAATCATTTTTTGTGAGAAAAATAGTAGAAATATCAATATTTTATAAATTCTTTTTCCTTTATATTTTAGATTTTTGAATACACACACACACACACACACATATACATATGGTCGACCTCAATTTGAGCTCAGGCTGTCTTAACCTCGGAAACCTTAACTTGAGTTGGTGGACTTGATCTCGAACTAAGCTGTTTCAGACTCAAGAGAAGCTGAAGCCGAACTCAGCTTAAACTTGGCTTGAGCAACCTATTTAAACAACTTAAAAATAATAAAGTCGTAAAAGAAAAAAAAAAAGTGAGACCATGATTTTTGTGATTGCTTGCAAGTTGCAACAAGTGAAAAAAAAAAGAGAGCAGCAAAAGCAACGATGTCAGAGATGGTAATGAACCACAAATGTTCTACCAAGACTCTTAACCAATAACCCTTGGTTATATAACATTCAGAGATTATCTCCAATTTGCGAAGAGGAAGTAGTGTCACAAAACTGTGGGAGGCCTTCACGTTGATAAAAAGAACGCTTGTTATCATAACTTTGCTAGTTTGAACTTTGAAGCAGTGTTATCCGTATCGTACGATACGGACGCGTATCGTACGATACGTACCGTCCGTATCAACACTATCGATACGGTACACCTTATATTTGCGATACGCGTACGTATCGTACGCGTATCGCATGTATCGTACGATACAGTGGGTGTATCGTACGATACACCCGATACTCCCCCGTATCGCACGATACGGGGAAAAATGCNTTTCTGATTTTTACTAGTTTTTTCATATTTTTTTAGATTTTTTCGGATTTTCCCTATTTTTTATAATTTTTTAATATTTTTTACAAATTTAAAAAATAATTTTACGATACGTTACGATACATTTACGATACGTTACGATACGGCGTATAGGTCGGCCCGACCGATACACGATACGATACGGCAGTGATAACATTGCTTTGAAGTATGATTTGCATACATAAATCTACGAAATGTACATAGGTTTTACTTGCGTAGTCACTTTTCCCCCTCTTTTATGCATTTCCTATTTTTCCTTTTTGTGTTTTTGTAACTGTCCCTTCTCAGTTGAATTTATTTTTTCTTCCAAGTTCAGCCAAGCTAGTTGTTAGCCAGCCCCAATGGCTAGTTTTCTAGCCATTGGAGCTGGCTCTACTAGTAAAACTTCCTTTTGTTAGTTTTCTATAAAATGGGACTGTTGTCCCATGTAAGGTTAAGGCCTTTTAGCCTGTTTTTTTTATTGTTTCCAGCAGCAATACATTATGTTTCTTTTTCAGTTTAAGAGACTCTTGATTATGTGTTGTTGATAGTCTTGCGGGTCATTTCAAGAGTAAGTTTCTGTTTAATCAGTCGTGAGATTGTTGTAGCTCTGGTTTACAATCACTTTCCCATAAATTCAAAAAGTTAGCTGTATTAAAAGTCTCTACAGTTTAGACCAGTTCCCTCTGCAGTGCAATTTGAACTGAAGCCCTTGATTTATGTATGAGTGGTCTACTATATAAAATAATAAATAATTCCCATACGACACAAAGACCAGAAATATAACATGCAATCTATGTCTTGATAATTATGAATAGCAACAAATTTTCCTAGGTTATTTTGCCATAAATGATAGGAGAAACACTAACCTGAAGGTTTCTGGATCATTAGGATTTCCAAAAAGGGAATGCTTCCATGGAGGCCCATCATTATCGTTAAATGATTTCACTACATTCACCTGCATGCAATATGTTAAGTTGTTCAAACTGCTCAACTTTTAAGATTGACAGGGAAGAATGCTGTCTAACTCACTGACAAGCTCTCTCTCTCTCTCTCACGTGTTTTCATTTGTTCAAATAGCCTGTTAGTGTTAAGCTATGTACATCAGAAAAGCTGTCTACTAAATGAAAAACTATATGTACATCAGAAAAGCTGTCTACTAAATGAAAAACTATCTCCAAATGAAAAGCTACCTACTAGTATCTACAAGTACTCCAACTTAAAAAAGTGAAACTACTTTCATGGGGAGTCTAAATAGCATGAAAAAAAATTATTCAGAATGTTCACTTCAGGTGGAATTTTGCCCACCCATGCACCAACCCACAAACATGGCAAACATTTCACTTGCCCTACAACTGCAAAGGCTTAAAAACCAAGAAAAAGGGGCCAGTCCTGGAGGGTGAAAGGCTATTATCAAAAGAAAAGATATGATGACCAAAGTGAGACTACTGCTTCCACTTAATACATTATGCCTGCGATAATTAAAATCTGTATGCTAATAAAGTGAAATTAGTTTCACAGGCATGGCTTGCAGGGAGTATGTATGTATGTTATGCATCACACACACACACACACACACACACATATATATATATATATGAGAGAGAGAGAGAAAGAGAAAACGTCTTTCACCATGCAACGGCCAGCTGAGCATCACATGGACACCCCACTTTTTTGCTTTTAAAACAATAAAAAAAAGAAAGAAAGAAAGGACGCTCGACGCTTCGTTGAGAGAGGAGGTGATACCTCCCTACCCATCAGCGAGAAGGGGGAGGTCGGTCGCCCCAAAGGCAAGATGGTGGCAGGTCACCGGTGGCAAGGGGAAGGCAACCAGCTTTTTTTTTTTCTATTTATTCATGTTAAAAAAAATGAAGGCAGGGGAGGCTGTTGTCTCGTCGGCAAGAGAGCAGGGCAGTGGGAGGTCGCTGCCTGGGGGAGGCAACAACTTCCCCTGCTTCAGCCCTTTTCTTTCAAGGAAGGTGAAAAAAAAAAGGACAAGGGAGGCCGTCACCCCCTCCTTAAACAGGCAGCACGATGTCACCACCCCTCCAACACTCAAAGCCTTTTCTTTCATTTTTTAATAAAAAAACATGAGCCGTCTGCATGGACAGCCCAAACAAGCCAAGCATTTTGCTCAGCTGGGTTATATATATATATATATATATATATATATATATATATATATATATATATATATATATATATATATATATATATATATAGAGAGAGAGAGAGAGAGAGCAAATCAGTAACTAATGAACAACCAAACAACAATTAAATTAAACACAGTTAAATGTAAAGCAATCTAAAGCAACAAATGAATGATCTTATAAAAAACAAAATAATGATTCGGTGAATAAGCAAACGCAACGCAATCAAGAGACAGATTAATTAAATAAGGCAGTGCAAGTGTGAGCTGCATTATGGAGGGAAAGTTTTACAAGAACTAAAACAAAGGCTAAAGAATTTTTTGTTAAAAAATGGACTTGCTCAACTTTGATAGAGCCTAGGCTCTGGACAAACCAACAAACAAAGCCTTGCATGCAGTCAGGACCCTTTTTGTTGGCTCAAGTCTTGTGCGCACTCAGAAGTGGACAAAACTAGTTATGTGCAGCTGACTTCACCTGACTCATTTGACTTCAAAATTTGGTGCACCCATGGCACACTCGCACCTGAGATGAGTTGACTCTGGTGCAAATCTGCTTCAATGAGCCTATGTGAAGTAGATATGAATCTTTAACAACTAAAAAGGTATGCTAGGGGTGGACAGAACCAATGCATTGCACCTGTATTATTACACGAGAGGAAAATTTGACGAGGTCTTCTTCAGATAGCTTTATTGAGGCACTCTTTCCACGCATGCTTTTTGAGACGAGTTTTGCTGATTCCCCTGCTCTATGACGTGCTGATAACCCTTCTTCAAAGTGCAGCTGAACATAAAAAGGCATTAAACTGACTAATGAATATTATACAGACAAAAAGCAGAAGAAAAAGGCCAAGCCAGCATAGTAAGGAGATTTTCCCTCATTAAACAATTCAACCAATGGTACATATAGTTACCAAGGGCAAAAACAGATCATAAAAGAATTCTACAACAACTAGCCAATGATTGCTTCAACAAATTTCAACCAACCTGAAGAATCCAAATTAAGCCTCACCTTGGCATTTTCCAAATGCTTAGTAGCTTCCTCTTGAGAACATGAATTCATAAACAACTGGATGCAACAAAGCCCAGCAGCAACATGGTCCTTCTTGAGAACCTGTTTTTGTCACAAAGTCAAACCAAGAATAAACTATAAGTAAACTTAAAGTTTTTGAGCTATAGTAAATATATAATATGACAAAAAGATCTAGCATGCAACATTCTTTCCAACCTATACATTATCAGAATCACTTATTTGAACAAGCAAAAATTATGTGATAGCAAACATAACGACGTTCAATAATTGCAAGCTTGGAAAGATAGAGGACATTGGATGAATTTCATACCAAGAATAAACTTATGTAGACATAAAGTTTCTCGGTTACCATAAAAAGAACGTACAGATATCACGATATTTTTGAAAATATCATGAAATTATCGAAAAAATAAGAAAAACGAAAAAAAGAGAAAAAATCTTGATATTTTGAAAAAAATCGGGAAAATTTTATTTTTCACGATTTTTCGTGATTTTTTTCATTTTTCTATTTTTTAGCATTGATATTATCATGGATTCAAATATAGACTTAAAATAATTTTTTTTCATCATTTTTATTATCATTAAAACATTCCTTTTGTTATTTTTGTTTTCCTGTTAGTTTCTCATTTATTTCATTTCTGCCCTTTTTATTTTAATTTTTTGAGTCTTTCCCGAGATTTTCCCGAAGAATACAACTTCGCCGTTAAAAACCTGAGAAAAATCTCACCGTTAAAAGCCCAAGAACGATATTTGTGACAATGCTGTAAATCTAAAACTAAGAGATCTACAACGTCAGCATATTTTTACCAACCTATGCATTACTAAATACTGGTATTTGAACAAAGAAAATGTGAAGGCAAATCTGGCAACTTTCAATATTCAATCTCGGAAAGATACACACATGTTGGATGAATTTAAGCAATGTGCTATGGCAAAACCTAGGGATTCAATGAGAATTTCCAGTTCAGAAAGATAGATCAGACAGGATGGAACATAGACATCAATTACTAACACACACCCCTAGGGCACCCAACTCGGGTGCGGCAACCTACTTTGAGCCGCCAAGTGACATAGGGTGAAAGCATTCTTGCTTGATTCAGATTGCCTAACTGAATTCTACAATCAACCTATGGAAACCGAATAACAGTCGATCTTTTTCAGGGAAAAAAGTTGTAAAATGCCCTAATCCATATCATTTGGGTTGTGAGCAAGATTTACACACGTGATATAAAAAACTCTGAAACTCACAAATTTTCAAATTTAAATCCAAAAAGAGTTTACAAAAAATCATAATAAATATGCAAAAAATCATATTCCATTGAAAAACATATGAAACCAAGATGAAACCAAAATTTGACATTTAAATGGCTATGAATTACATAAAACAATAAAAAGGACGTGCAACAAGCAACATTTTCCTTTTATTATTCAAAATACCTATTAATTGATTAAGTTGCTTTCAAATTTCAATATTAACATCAAGTAAATAAAATTTAGTGTGTATAACTTGCTCTGTGAAGTCTTCAACAACTCAATGGCCATAAAACTTCAAGTTTTTTAATTTTGAGGACAGGGATAGGATCCTATACAAAGAAAGCATCACAGCCTTAATTTTTCTGCACAAAGTAATCTTTTTCTTTTTTGCTTCAAATGTAAAAGGATACAATTCATGACAAACTCAACATTTAGCCTTAAGGAACTTATGTAATTTCAATTTCTTTTCCTTTTTTTTTATATCATGGTGCAACATAAGATACACCTGCCATTGTATCGTAATTCAATATATGCTTTTGTATCATAAATTACACACAGTATGGTGTAGTTACAACCTTCAAAGGAGTATATAATATCAGTTTACCCATAGTTACAACACGTATCATATTGTATGCTGTGTTACATTATAATACATATAATACATAAAAACATAGCAGAGAAGGGTTCAAAGGGAAGAAATTTGGCAGTTGGCTGCCAATACTGGATATCCGAAACCAAAGTGAAGAAATGGACAAAATTGTATACTGATGTAATCAAGTACCTTTTGGAATTTTCATTCTATACGTGTCTTATGGCACCAAAAGTTGACCCGAAACAATAAAATATCTTACGAAAACCAGGCCCATCATCCATGGTCAAGATTTTGTTTTTTCTTGTTATCATTGGCGTTTGGACATGATTCATGTGTAAGATAAAGAAATATTTATAGTCAATGTGTGGCATGAAGGAGGGAGCTGACCAATGAACTTCAGGTATAGTGATATATTCCAAAACTTGAGTGTCAAACCTGATAATAAATCCAGGACCTAAATCTTGTATAGAAGATTTATTAACCAATTATTTGGGGATCTGTGTACTTACAAGCGCCATGTATATGGCCATAATGGATGGAAAGGTATCTGCTATGGGAGGAAGGTGAACAAAGTAAAAATATGGAGCTCTTACTGCCAAAACTTGTCCGAGGAGCTTAGAGTTCTGGATTAGAAAGTATTTTGTGATAAATCTAATGGCTCAAGGTAAGAAACATGTATTTGGCAAGGATTCAGCCACGTAGAGGCTTGACATAACTCTGAATGAACTGAATCCTTTGTTTTGCAATCTTGAAATACAAAATTAATAAAAGCTTGAGAAAGCTAGTGAAAGGTAACATGAAAGTGGAGTTGTTAGAGCCAGAATCACTGAAGGTACTGACCTACTGTAGTAAACTGAGCAACACAAACTCTTCAAAAATTGCCAGACATGAATTGTGTCATTTTGGATGTGGCTCAGGTGCAGAAACAGAGAATTTGCTGTCTTTTCTGCTCACTAATTGATAAAATTATGTACACACACACACACACACACACACACACACACACATATATATATATATGATGAAACAGGAAAAAACGAATGGAACAGTGATTTAACGTGGAAAACCCTCAACTTGAGGGAAAAAAACACAATAGAGGAGGTCTGACACTCACTAGCAGCCAGACTCTCTCTCTCTACTAATTTTTCATTTACTTACTGAAAGAGGGTTACACGGGTATAAATAGAACCCAACAAAACAGCAGAGTGGATCGGATCCAGACCCAGACCAGATGATCCAAAACAACAAAACACGTCAAATATATATATATATATATATATATATATATATATATATATATATATATATATATATATATATATGAAGACTGAACCCTCGACTCCATATTTATATGGACATTAGGGGACATCAAACCAGAGCAGTCAGATCTGATCAGATAACTCAAACTGATTTTCCTTTTTCTCCCTCTCTCTCTCTCCTCTCTTCCTTCCTGACTGCTGGCGGCCCTCCCCCATCACCCTCCACCCATGGTTCGGGTGGAGACTTCCTGTTCCTCCACCCAATCTTTACCCTATAGTTGGCAAACTCGGGAATCGGACTCAGATCGGCAGTCAACCGGGTCAGCGGGTCAATGGGTTGACTTGGTGACTCAGTTGGATCAATTACCAAGAATCGGACAATCGACATGCAACCAAGTTACCAGACTGTAGCTCCTCTTTCTTTCTATTTTCTCCAAATGATCTAATTAACTACTCAATGCTAGAAACTTGGTGAAATCATTGAAATGCAAAAGAAAAATATGGTATCCTCTCTCTGGTGGCCCCCCAACAGATTGAGGGTCACCAACGGCCCGACCGACCCCCTTCCGGGTGTCACAGAGAGAGAGAGAGAGAGGATGAGGTTGGTTTTGCTAGAATTTAGGGATTAACTCTAATGTAAGTATGCATATATGTTTTTATATGTACTATCATATATCTTAAACTTCTAGTAGTTTGATGTATGATTTGCATATATAAATATATGTATGTATGCATAGGCCTTTTTGTATTTATTTTCCTTTTATTTTTTGTGTATTTTTCTGTATAAATTTTATTAGCAAAGGGAACTGGTAATGGGCATCTAGGTTGTGTGGTGATTGTCAAGGATCGTGGAAGGATTCATGAAGAAGAAATGGAACTCTTGGAGTGCATTCTCAGATTCCATAAGGAATATGAGGGTGACTATGCAATCATTTCCCCTGTCAAAGATTGGGTGAGGACAATTAAATAGAGATTGGAACGGCAACGGCCAAATGCAGGCTGGAGCAGGTGTTTTGATCAAATTCAAATGAGAATTTCTGTGGAGCAGGGTGCTGTTATAGTTGACATAGGACGACTGATCATGGATCATGCCAATGACCTTCCTGACTGTTTTGTTGACTTGAATATGTAAATACATAGCTTGTAGGCCATGTTCTATAACAATTTGTTTTGGTGAAGGGTTGGGTCAATCCTTTGTGCTTATTGTTAAGGTCTGTTTTGGCCTGCTCTTGTATATAACCATTTTGTTATAATAAAGGTAGGGGGTCTAACCCCTAAGCAAGCTCTTTACTGCAACATGTAATGTTTTTATTTGTCACTTGTTTATTTAAATGTTGCTTTCATGTTGATTTTTTGTGTTATTTTGCATTATATATATATATATATATATATATATATATATATATATATATATATATTATGTCGTACCCCCGTAACCATATTTTCTGAAGTTGTCGTGTCCATACCTATATCGCCGTAACCTTACCCGAACCGGATCTGTATCCATGTGACTTAGATGACCAGTAAACCAGCAGTAGCAACGGGATGAACAAAACAGATGCCCAAGATAAAATCCTTTCCCTGAGAAAGTTATCCATGCATAAACAACTAGTAGTCTAGTTCCTTGTTAAGCTAGACAGCCAGTGCAGTAGGCAAGTATAATGAGCAGCTCTAACTTCTACCAGAAACTAGTGTCAAGAAGTCCCAACACTTCCCATAGATGTAATGAACTACATTAGTCTCATGGACACCCAAACTTTGCAAAAAGGAATGTTTCACCTCTCATCCTCTGCACAAATTTTGTTATAATATGAAAGTTGATCCAATGACTCCTAAAATACTTATCTGATTCTAACGTCAACTTTGATGGCAATTACTTATGGTTGTTGCCCAATATGAACATCAACACAGCAATCAGTAAATAACACCAGGGCATGGGACAAGATAAGAAGGTAAGTTCTGATAACTAGCTAGCAAACATAATCATATAACATGCACTAATAATGGACCACGAATCAACCAGAGAAAGAAATCCATAGACCATGCAATGGGAAAAAACAAGGCATCTAATGCCTTTAACAAAAGTATAGAGAAGGGAAAAGGAAAGCACAATATAACATCAGAAAATGGCATTACTGCTATTACCTGAAACATGTAGAGAAAATTGAAATGTTTATGGGTTTCACAGTAGGTACATATACGGTTGAGAGCTAGAGAAGTGTGCTCTATGACAGCCATGTTCTGAGAAGCAGCAGCTTCACTTCTTGTTGCAAGGACATGTTCTAATATGGACATAGCACCATAACCAACACATAAATCACAAAGATCATCGATAGTTCCATAGTCAGTTGCTAAGGTATCAGGCCTTTGAGGAGAAGCAGTTGGGGTCACTGCTGCATGATGTGATGGCTGAGGCGGTGGAGGAACAGTATTTGGAGGAAAGAAGAGTAAGCATGCTTCTGTATAGCGTCCATGCCTGAACATAAAACCAAGCATTTCCTGCTTTGCATACTGCAAAAAAGCACATACTCATGTAAGCCCATCCCTCCAGAAAAAAGCAAAAAAAAAAAAAAATTGCAGAAGTGCTGGAAGAGGAAACATGTTCTTATGGTAGGCTAGCAAAATGTTCCGGAAAAAACTTACAAAATTACTCACAATAAAGAGCAATAAGATACCATCTACAAAGACAGTCATGATATGAACTATGAAGCAATTGAAATCAACAAGAAACATGGGAAATATTTTTCCAACTCCTGAAGAGCCAAGTAAAGCCGACTTAAAGGACATATTTAAGTGCTATTTGAAGAGGAAAGTCAGACTGACCTATAGCGACCTCTAAACATATATATAGAAAAATATTCCAGAAAGCACATGGGCTCACCACTTACCTCTTGCAAGTAGCTGATGCACTCTGTGTACCGTGTATGGTCCAAATTGCTTCGAGGACCATCATCTGAATCCTCCAAGCTTGTCGATACGTCAGGATGGTTTGTAGCTACCTGAGATCGTCTTGACCTCTCTGATCGTGGAAAAGTAGAGATATGCAAAACGCTAAGGTACGCATCGGCAGAAAGAGAATCATCTAAGATTGTGGGTGCACTTCTAGCCAAATGTTCATACCTAAACAATTAGTGTCAACAATTAAATTGCCAGTCAAACAATAGCTTTATCCATGAACATTACACAGTTACATCCACCCAGTTTCTTAGCTGAAGAGAGGAAAATGGAAAAGTATGGGTCTGATTTCCAAAGTATACACACCAAATTCACAAACCTGGCCATGTTTTGGTAAATGACCAGTTTCAGATATATGTAAGTCCTAATATACATGTGGATGTGCATTTATGCAAGTACTTGAATGTTGTATAACAGATACCCTCAATCAGTCACTGGTTCTGAAGGTACTGAAAACTCGAATTACACATAGGAAAAGGCCACAAAGTGGCTGTAGGAACAGTAATGTTCAGAAACATTATAGAAGGCAAAAAAAAGCATGTAAGATAGAAGAAGAGGAACCAGGTTCATTCATAAATGAATACAGGTGCTGCCTAGACCATAATGAAGTTATGAAAAGGAACAAAATATTACAGAAACTAACATTTAGTCAAATAACACAAGACCAAAAGTTTCAGTTAACCCTAACATATATGCTTTAAGCAGAGTAGATAAATGTGAAATATTCAATCGTGGTTTTCTGGCATATTCAAACAGAGTAAATACAAAATAATTGAATTTAAGCAGGCATACAGATCAAGGTATGTCTTCAACTCAAAGAAAGCCCATCGATTTTTATCAAAGTTGATATTTGCTTTACTGAATCTAGCGAGCATTATGTAATAAAGACCATATTGACTCTTTCAGAAAAACCAGCTGCACGGTCTACCTATTTCTCTAATTTAAAAGGCATTTTATTTACAGAATGCATGTACACATCTTATATTTTCTGGTCTATTACTTTGCCATATTTGAATGTGTTGACGGGTTTTACTATATGGGTCCGGATCCGTACCCGATCCGGTTTGTCCTAATTAGGACTACTTATATCTCTGTAAAACCTAATCTTTGTGTTAATGAAGTTTCTAAGAAAGAGAGTGTCTGGCTGCTAGTGGGCGTCAGACCTCCTCACCCGTGGTTTTTCTTCCCTCGCGTTGAGGGTTTTCCACGTTACACTGGTGTGCTTTCTTCTACTCTCTTGCATACTTTATTTCTACAGAATGGAAAAAAAATGTGCAGATATTCTGTTATTTAAGATTGCAACTTTTTGAGCATGACCATTCTTGTGGACATGACAAGGAGACTCATTTTTCAATGCTGTCTTGACATAGTCAACTCTAAATTGCAGGTTTTCTAAGAAAAGAAAAAAAAAATCCACAGGCTGAATGAGGAAAATCCCCTCCCCACTGCCCAAGAAATTTTCAATTTGGCATTACAGAAAAAAAAATAGAATCCTCCGTCCCTATCTAAAATTTTGGAAAAGTAATGATGGCCCCGTTCCAAAGTAAAGTTTCAGATGCTCTGTCCTTGAATAGTCAATTTATGAGATATATTAAGATTTAAGAGACATAAAATTTGCAGCTAATTAGTCGAAAGAATTGGATTCATCCACTCATAATTTCCCTTCTACAAATGTTCGTGCAAAAGAAAGCAGCATCAACGGACTTCTGACAATAGAAAGCCTGGATTTTTGTATGGATTAACCCAGCTTCCAAAGTCTTCACTGTGAAGGTTATTGTTATTTAGAACAGAACCTAAACAGGAAACTAAGTCAGCAAAGCTTATTGAACTTCAAGAACAGTATGCAATTTGAGACAGAGACAGATATCATGCTACCTGAATCCTCCCAATTGCAAGGAGCAAACAAAGGCATCAAAAGGTTTGCATGCCTTTAGAACAAAATAATTTGTAAAAATTTCCTATTTGGCTTTCTAGTCAGGCAACTTACAGTAAAACATACACAAGAGATCATGAAAGTAGGCCTTACATTGAGCGGACAGCAGATACATCAACTGGGGGTCCAGATTCTATTGTATCAATGATATCAAGAACAACTCTTGCTGGATCTCCCTTATGCAATTGCAGAGCTTGTCTAAAATAAATAAATAATGCAAGTCATTTCCATATACACTTTCAAAAAGACAACTTGTACAACCTAAGTGTGGAGTCCTGCAAAACCTCCTTTCCAGTTATGAAAGTTTAACCTACTTGAATTTCACACGGGCCTGAGCATAGCGCTCCATCCGAATTAAAGCATAGCCCCATGCATTCCATACGAGAAAAGCATCAATCTGGATCACAGAATTGATTACAAAACAAGTTCTGATCACAAAAAACACACAAAAGAACAGCAGCAGTTCTAGCATAGTGTGTAACCTCTTTAGTACCTTGCATTTCTTACAGGTATATACAGCCATGCTGTATCGTTCATCTTTAATCAGTCTATCCCGGAGGCGAGATGATGATTCCTGGTCTGCAATATCATCAAGAGAAGCAACAATTCCTGACCCAAGGAGACTCTGAAGTAGTTCAGCACGCCCTAGCCAGATGTCAGCCTGTGCCACAAGCTCAGGCAGCTCATCAGCACACTGACTACTGACACTAGAACTGCCAGCATCAGAAGAAACTTCATCAGCTTCCTTGCTCTTGTCTGAAGTGCTAGAAGCCTCACTGCTTCCCACAAGTTTCTTCAGCTGTGCTTTAGAATGAATCAGAGCCTGTACATTATTAAAGAAACATGACTTAATCTAAAATTCAAACTTCGTGCAGAAATGAAGCATATCCACTTTAAAGTCAGGAACCTGCACAAAAGTCTCTGTTGCGCGGTATGCACGACCTACAGTTTCCATAGAAGCATTTAAAGGCAACTGTTGAGAGCTTAAAACATTTTTCATCTCTGCAATAGATAACTCCAGAGCACCTTTAGCTGTTACTGTCTCATCAGTGCACAATGACAGCAGTGCCTGCATTTAGAAGTCACTAACCTAAGAATCATCATAAAAAAGAAATGCAATATTATTCAATAATCATACTGATAATGTAGATTATGCGACTTAACTAAGAAGGGGCCCCACATCAAGTACCTTAAAAAGAGTAATATCAGGAGCACTTTCATATCTGTGGGAAACACGTACTGCATCGTCCTTATTTTTATCACCTGTGAGTACCCATCTTTCAGAAGTAGCAATAGAGGGAAACCTTTCTTGTCCATCAAGTGCATTTACTGAACTACGATCCTCTTGAATACTGGCCATTGCTTCCCAAGAAGTATTTTCAGATGGAGACAATCCTGAGCTTTTCCGCTTACGGTATGGTTCCTTCGAATTAGTCTTAGTACCACTATCACGAGGTGTCCATGAAAATGCACGGCGAGCTTCTTTCTGCAAGTTGCTGAGGCTGTGACTAAAATTTGATTTTGCAGGCACGCCCGTTTGTGTTTTCTGCTTTGTTCTGGGAACCACCACAGGGGCATGTTGTTCGCTAACAGGAGGATTCATGTTAACGGCAATGGCTTTAGCCGCATATGCAAGAATCAGATTGTTGTCCCTAAGTGAAGGAAACTCTTTCATGATCTGCAGATGAAAAAGTCAGAGACAGCTTAGCTTGTTAGAAGAAAAGATAGTCAATCATGGTTCTATATTGTGAAATACCACATTACCTGAGAAGCAGAATCTAACTGTTTACACATAAATAGGACTTCTAAGATCAACAGAGGCTGCTCATGTAACGCAGAACAACGTTGCTGCCAAGGCAAAGGCAAAGCAGCAAGAACACGTAGACCCAGGGCCCAAGCATTAAGCTGGGAGATTTCAGTGTCTGACATATTTCCATCACGCCTCTTCAAGAAAAAGTGCACCTTTAAAAATAGACAATAGTGGGCTTAGACAGTGAGAAAATATCAAGAAACAGCCAAATAAGTTCTTTCAGCTCCCACATCTGTCAATGGAAGAAATTAGAGAAAAAGACATGGAGATATACAAGAAGCTGCTTTGACCGCAAGTTAGGAAGCTGTTGCATGGCACCCATAGCAACTGGCAGAGCATCATTAGCTTCATGGAATGATGAAAGGAATCTCGAAGCCTCTGCCGGACCTCCACCACTGACAGGATCAGCAGTAAGCAGCTTAACAAGTTGCCTGCCCTGCAACTCTCTCCGCAAATCTACAGATAAATTGGCACTTTCAGCTACTTCTAAGGCTGCAGAAACAGCACCCCTGCCAGCCAATCTCAAAGCAAGACCTTCAGGATCTTCCTTGCAATCAGCTTCAACCTGAATGAACCTCATTCAGACAGGAGATCAAGGGAAAAACACCATTAGTCAAAATCCTTTAAACATTTATTTCTGTTATAGATATCAGAGTCTTTCAGGAGTCACCATACACAAACATAAAATACAATGAGCGACTCACCTCCTGCCAGCTGTTATATCTGTCATCTGCACACAGTATGTGACTATATCTCTGCAAAGCTTGTCGTGCTAGGATGGCCTGATGATACACAAATAGCTATCACTATCTCAATGCACATTTACAGCTTTCACAAGTACGAAAAAATTGGCATAAAAAGGCTATGATAACTAAAAGCTTCGTCATATTTTGACAACATTGCTCAAAGGTCCTAAATTCTTCAGGAAATTCTAGTATGGAAATTGATCATGGCCCCATTAGTTTCAATCTTAACACAAGTCCCAGAATCTCCATGATGTTCTTTACACAATTATAGATTGTTCAAATTCCCCTTTTAATACATGAAGGCAATGATTGATGTGTATGTGCAGTTTCAGTCCACATTCAAAGCTATAAAAAAGTCACAAACTACATGATTGCATGCTAGAATCAGGCATTGGGAATCAGATATAGAATAGAACCACCTAAAAGGTTCAACTACCAAGCCAGGAGCTCAATCACCAACTCATTGAATCGAGACATAAATGCTGCTTGAATCCTGTAGGAATGAAGTCTATTATGGAAATTCTCGTTTTTCATTAAAATATTATGTAAAATAATAAGCCAGAAGTACTCCAGTCACTTTCATGGATCTAATTGAAAATAAAAGGATCCAGCAGATAGAAATTGACAAACCAATTTCAGAAGGAACTTTTAACAGGAAGAGGTTTTATCCTTGTCCTTCATTAGTATAAGAAAATAAATTAGTAATAGGCCTTTTGAATAAGCTTCTTAGTCGGTGCTAACTCTGCAAGGCCCGATTTTGGTAAATGTCGAGAAACGTCCTTATAGGCACCTAAGATACACTGAATATTTATGAATCCAGTGTTATCAATGTTCCTCTATTTAAGGGAATCTCTTAAATCATCTTATAACCTACTGACACAAAAGGGATATTCAGCCTCATTAGGATAATCTGGATGACCTCTTGAGCAACCTCATTGTGTTGTTTTGTTCCCCATCGTTTTGATGAGAGTAGACACATATGCGCACACACGCACATGCACGTCATGGATTTTGATCCTACTACCACACCGGCAGACTCGTTTTCAGAAAAGCTGAAGAAATCAGTTTTTGAAAGATCTACAGTATTACAAGAGAAGAAAATGAAGAAAAAAATGAAGCTTAAAAAAGCAAATCTTTGTTTTGGAATTATCATAATTAAAGGAAGTGAATGCTTGGAGAATCAATAGTTTTCTAAAAGGAAGAAAAGGCAATCAGAAGCCCATGAGAATACGGTGGCTTCTCAATGTTCTAGCTTCTCACACAGAGAGAGAGACAGAGAGAACAAAGAAATGACAGAATTTAGGGGAATGTATTATGTACAACAGGTCTTCTCCTAGGGAAAGAAGCATCCAACCTATGAAATGAAGGAAAAAAGTTAAAGTGTCAATGCCCTAACTTGATGGCCTGACCGGCCTCATATAGGTGGATGGACAAATCAGGCAGCTGTTTCTTTGTGGCCTAGACATAATCAAGATACTCACACAGACCCGTACCTTTTGGAAAAAAGAAAATACAATGTGTACCGTGCCATTTTTCTATTTTTCTTTTATTTATAGTATCAACCATACCATCATAGGACCTATGTCACACGGGTACTCCTCCTAAGGAGGAGTACCCGTATGGTACGGGTACGACACGGGTACGGGTACGGCCCTGGGTACGGCAGGATACTGCATTGACCGTACCGGGTACGGTCAACGTACCCAAGGTCATTTTTTACCTTTTTTAGACTCGGTCAAAGTTGACTGAGCCCAAATTTGTCTGATTTTAATGTTAACGATTTTTACATTTTCAATTTTTAAACCATTTTAACGTTAAAATTTTCGAAACCCTCATTTTAATGTCCCACTTCCCTCTTTTTTCTTCATTCTTGCTTAGTAGTGTTGGGATTCGTTTTTTGCTTCGCTAGCTCCTTTATCTTGTTATGTAGAAGTTTATGTTGTTCCTTTGTTTGTGCTTATGCTTCTGTACACGCGTGATTTTCTTCGGCCTCAGTTGAGCAATAAATTTGCGACTGAGGAGAATGAGAATAAAAAATGATAAGTTTTAGATTATGATTTATAAATATGTTATTTTGTTTATACTTTTTTGATACATATGTGCGAATATGTTATTCTGTTTGAAATTTTTTGACATATATATGTATGTGCATGTGTGTGTACGGCCGTACCCCTGTACCCAAGTTTTTTAAAAATGGTTTGTACCCGCACCGGCACCCGTACCTATGTGACATAGCATAGGACATGGTGACCATGACACAAACACATTCAAACTGCAGCACAGAATCTTATTTTAGGTGACAACATATTGAAAGTACAAATGAAACGTAAATATCTATAGCACTAACATTTTTAAGGAAACAAAGAGACTCAAAAAGGTTTTCCCACACATATAACTCGAAAGATGAAAGACAAGATAAACAATCAATGATTTTGTACCTCACTCCTAAGAGGATCACCCTGCGGCAGATGGCAAATGCACATGGTGAGAACATCCATCGCAGGATTAAGCTCCCATCTATGAAGATATCTGCAATTGATATTTCAGAAATCAAGAGAAGTCCATTATGAAGAACTAATGATCCAGAAGGCCGAAACATTTATTCTCATGCATGCAAAGGTTAATGCAACATACCAAAAATGAGAATGGACATGTCCCATTTATGTTACTTCTTTATGAAGGTTATACATGGAACATGACTTGGAACTGAATTTAAGTATCTTATGTCACAATTACATAATTAGATATGATAACTGAAACTTATTTGTTCCGTCATTGGTTATAGTCCTCAGCAAGTTAATCAAGGCTTTGAGGATGAAGAGCTACAAGATTTTAGTTGTGTGTGATAATTTCAAATAACAAAAAGCTTCCAATTTTTTTAATGTCAAATAAACCATATGAAATAAAAAGTAAAAGAATTGGGCATACCATTAACGGAAGAGAGTCAAGAGACAGTGCTTAAAGCTTTGTTAAATGCTTACATGGACCTTCCTGCTGGCACCTGAAGGGCCATTGATATTTATAATTAAATTATCAATAGTTTTCCTATTGAAGTAGTCAAAGAGTCCTCAACATGGCCTTGTCCTATGTCCTTCACAAGGCACTGGAAATGAATCCCCCTTCTCTGCAAAACAACATGCTTCGCAATCTTCAAGCACCCCTAAGGACTGTCCACTAGTCCTGTCTGAATGTGGCTAATACATCTCACATGTAAACTAATATTTCAAGCCTTTATCACAAATATCGTTTTCGGATATTAAATGGCGAGAGGGTAGAGTTGGTTTTTCTTGGGAAAATATAAGGAAATCTCAGCAAGTTTTAAAAAGTTAAAAAAGAAAATTCTTAAAAATAGCATGTAAAAAAAATCTGGTAACTACAAAATGTCAAAAATGAAAAAAACACAAAAAAAAATGCAAAAAACGAAAAAAAATGCAAAGAAAACGTGAAAAATGCTTTTTTTGTGTGTTTTTCATTTTGACATTTAAAGAAAATGTTTTTTTGCCCTTTTTCAGGCTGACATGTTTTCAACGTCTTTTTTTTGTGTTTTTTTAATAAAATGCATTTTCCGTAACAATGATTCAAGCATAAAAATTGCATCTTTGGGGAATGGAGAGGATAAATTACTTGCATGTTGAGGTTTATGCAGTAAAAGATACAGCAGTATCAGTTGTTTTTTTCTTTTAATGGAGCAAATTCATCAAGTACTAAATCAATATTAAGTATTGAATGCCATGAATATCAACACTTCCTCAAAGACTATAATAGAATATCTTTCAAGTTTTAACACCTGTATCAGCATCAATCACTGCACATACACAAATAGAAACAAGTCCAAATGCCTGGATTATGGTTTAGAACAAAAATTATGAGACTTGAAGCAAAGCTAGTAAAGTACAGAAGGTAAATGCAAACGATTATGAGAGTTTAAGTGGTACCAACAACGAAACTACAGAGCTGAGTGAATTACGGTTATGCAGCTTCTAGTGATAGTGAACCAAATACTAAGTCAAGCAGAGAATCTACACGACTTAAAACTATTAGCAAATATCCATTCTTAAAAATCAGTTCATTAGTTCAGGTGCACCAGGACTTCATCTATCGTAGAAAAAAGTGAAGCATAAAAAGTTATTCATGGAGAAGAGAATTATAACACAAGGGTAGCTGCTGCATACTTGAGAGCAAGTCTGGCGGCCAGTTGCTTATCTTTCAATCTCAAACAATATTGCCAACTATTGCTCCATACGCTATGTATACCATAACCATGTGGCAAGTCAGTGGCTAAATGATTTTCTTCACCTCTTTCAACTAGCAACTGTAGCAACCGATCAGAAGCCCCACCACGTAAACAGCGATCAGATAAAGCAAGAGCATCCAAATATTTTCCTTCACCTATTAATCTGTAGACAAATATATGTGGAAAACCATTAAAATGACAGTGGATTCTGAGGCCATGTACTGAACAGTATGTGACGGACACTGACACTAGAATGATTCTTATTCAACTCATTAACAGAAAGTGCACTTTCACCAGCATCATCTGAATAGCAGAATGTCTTAAGAGTTCAGAGTTCAGACACTTCATTTGATCCAGTATTAACTTCCATCCTCTAAAATAAACATCCTATAATTCTAATCAGACACAGGATGACGTGGGGGAAAACTTTGGAAGCAAAAGCAAGCTTTCCCATCTAATTGAAGGAAAAACGTGAAACGATGAAGATGTCAATGTTACTAAATTATTGCTAAAACTGAGGAAAAAAAATTTCCAAAAAGTAACAGTAACAGCATAAGACATAACACAAGCCATTTCACTGAGATACACTAACGAGAATTACTTCATATGTTAGTACATCAACATATAAACAAGTGGTAGAGAACTTTGTCACCAATACTGTAATGACCTAGTTGGTAGATCCAACCTGGCCCCTAGTAATTTTGGTTCCACCCTGAACAAGGCTAGGAACCAAGACAACCAATCACTTAACAACCTCTTTATAAGTCTCCCAAGGTTCTTGACACTTTAGAGTTATTACAATCCACCCCTCCCCCCCCCCCCCCCCACCCCTCCTTTTCTTGAAGCACACGTGTCTGCTTGTGTGGGTCTCTAGGTCCTAGTATTGAACCAGCTCTGATACCACTATAAGAAACCGGCTAGCAGTTCTCAATCCACCCCCTAACAATTTTGGTTTCAGCCTGAATAAGGCTAGGAACCAGGACAACCAATCACATAACAACCTCCTTTGTAAGTCCCTCAAGATTCTTTACAATCTGAGATATGAGTAAACAAAAACTAACAAAGCAATCTCAAAATTTAGAGATATGTAACAAGATCATAGCAACCTGTATTTCTTAAAACAAAAACTATACCATCAAGAATCCAACAGTAATAAGAATGCACTAAATGTGTTCGAAAGAGACTAGTTATGCTTGTTTTGTTTTGGGATCTATGAAGTTAACAGAGACTTTGTGATTTCATTAGGGTAGACACATATACAAAAGGGACAGGGTATAATTTGAATGAAACAATAGTTGGGACATGAGAATGCCTGAGATTCGAAAATTGTTTAATCAGTCAGAGGTATCGAGATATACCATATATCCAGGAAGCACCAAAATGTATCTAAACTAAATATAAAAAGAAATTTTTGGTGGCCAGGGATGAAGAAAGAGATTGTTGAACTCATCTCACGATGTTTCATGTGCCTTAAGGGGTGTGAAATTGTAACACCCAAAAATTTAATATTGTAACACCTTAGTCTCATATCCAATATTGTAAAGAATCTTTGGAGACTTATAAAGAGGGTTATTAAGTGACTTTGTCTTGATTCTACCTTTTTCGGGGTGAAACCGAAACTCTTAGAGGGCATGTTGGAATCTGCTAGCCAAGTGGTTACAGTTGTATCAAAGTCGGTTCAGCATTCGGACCTAGGGTCGCATACACACGAAGATGTGTGCCTTAAAGGGGGGGTGTCCCCAAAAGTTTAATTATAAAAGATTGTTCGAGACTTATAAAGGAAATTGTGAAGTGATTAGTTGTTCAGGTTCTTAGACTTTTTCGGGCTTGTTTGGGGGTGGGTTGGGATCCACCTGCCAGCTTATTACAGATACAATTCTCGGGTCCCTAACAATGAGGTTTTCTTTTAAGGTGTGCATTGGGAAGTTTGTTATTCTTAAGAATTCAAACAATTAAAAATATCAAAGAAATAACGTACCGAGTTTTCTTACTAATTTTCTTACAAAAAGATTGATCAACATTCAAATAATTATTAAATATTAAATAAACATAAGAAAAAAACACTCTTTCTGAAAAAGGGAAAACAACAAAGAAAAAAATGATACTTCTTTTTTTTCATTTTTCTTCAAATATCATAAATTTTTTCCTGTTTTTCTGGTAAGCTGCATGGGTCTTCTTTCTTCCTATCAATCCCAACGGTATTTGGCGAAGATCTTTCTATCAATAGTGTTGGAAAGTGAAACGAGAAGAACGATGGACGAACACAGATTTAACGTGGAAAACCCCTCAACTAGAGGGAAAAAACCACGGGTGATGAGGACTGGTGCCCACTAGCAACCAGACCCTCTCTCTCTTAGAGATTTCATTCACACCAAAAAATTAGGGTTACAAAGACTTAAGTAAGGCCCAACGAGGGCTACAATCTG